>DWEI01003340.1:0-12948 GCA_018245875.1 Mysoria ambigua | reverse complement strand
ATCGTGGGAATGTTCTGCATTCCTCTGCCTACCCCTTCGGGGATTACAGGCGTGAAGTTACGTTAAGTTACGTTTACGTCCATTTGATGTAGCACTTGAAGAATTGTTATATAACAACCAGGTACGGAAAATTGATCACGCGGATAAGTCATAATAGTTTGGCGTATTTAATAGTTGTGTCCGCGTTGAAGTTAAAGCCCTTTCTGACCCTTCTCAGTCCGTGAGGCGACCCACGCCCGACAGTGCAACGCTTAAAGGCTTCATAACGGTGACGTTGGCACCTGGCTAGGTTTGATCGGTAGCGGCGTTCACTGATAAATAAATTAACGCCCGTCTATACTCGCCTCAACCTCCTCTAATAGGAATCATGTCCTAGATTGGTTATCAGCGATCATCAGTGCACATAGCGGTAAAACTTCTACGAATACGAAACGCGTGAACTTGTTCAGATAGAGAATGTTAGCCGCCCATTAGTCATATTGATTATATTAGTCATTTTGATTTATTAGTCATTTTGAAATAAACGTCTTAACGTCAATATAAACTCCATATACAGCGATACCGTACCCGCGCCGCTCAGTTCACAAACATCAAAGGCACAGTTATAAAGGCGGAGTAAATGGACGAACAAACTCATTATAATCCACAAGAGTAAAAACAACATTCGTTCACAAAGAATCATATTCATTATGCATAAGGACTCCCTTAGCAACGTACCGTACCGTTACTGTATACGGTCGGCCGAAGCCACTTGGTGTTTATTCAGCAACATGTCCAAGGATCTCGTACACTTGGATCCAAAATAAACTGGTGTTACGACTATTAATTGACATCGCTTATTTCAAACGTGCTTGATTTGGTTGGTTTTTAATTGTTATTGTATTTGAAAGATTTAGCTTATTACGAAGAATTTATTTAACTAACCACAATTTCTATTGTCAGTATATCTTGGCGAGATACTACGGCGGCCTCTTCTGTAGTTCTACTTAAGAAGAAACAGTATTTTATGTATTCCTGAATACTAAGGCCTATATTACAGTATATCGACATATATTAATATACCGATATCAATCAATCAGATTGTACCATCTGGTTCATTTTTAAACCGATAATTCCGAGCATATATGAAACGTAAAGGTAACTCCCGACTGTAATCATCGCAGAGGTAGACAGAGGAATGCAGATTACTCCCACGTTTGATAAGTTACGTTTACCTCCCACTATGTACTAGGTGGTGAGCCTATTGCCACACATTGGGCACATATCCAGACTCCGAACCGCTACTAGAAAATCTATATAAGATTAATTTTGTAGTATTTATATTCACATTATAAATAAATGAACTATACTTCATCATTTCCAATCCGCCAGTGTCGGTACTCAGCCAGCGAGCCACATATTGCCAGTGATACCCATAATAATTGAAGGCATGAATTGATAAACGTGTTATTAAAATTTGAAAGCTTACAGCAATACCCATTTGATATATATTTTGGTGACGGCACTGTACATAACATAACACACTATCTATGTCCGTAATAGATGTATTCAGAGCTTTTATGAAACAGCTCGACTCAAAATACACTTTGAAGGACACCACCATTACATCCAGTCATGTTAATGTATTCCACAAGCGTTAGTGTTATACCTGATACTGGCCGCAAGTGTACAGTGCAGACCAGATCTACCTGTTCGCGGGGGGCAATACCCCGATCTGTCCTTTGCGCATGTTGTGCTATAGTGTCGTATGTGTGTGTGTGTGTGTGTGTGTGTGTGTGTGTGTGTGTGTTTGTTTGTCACGGTTTTTGTCGCGGCTCGTTCATGTACAAGCATGATTTAGATATGTCCCAAGTAAACATACATATTTAGATGTAATCATACCGCCTGTTGAGATGGTTGAAAATTAATGCGTTTGAATTTACTCGAAAGGTTTTATTATTGAATGCCTTGTTGGATCAGTGGTTGCAAATTGATTGCTAATCGAGGTGCTGAGTTCGATTTTCGAGGGTGTGTAATATCGGATTTCCTTTTGTAATATCTAGTAGTGGCTCAGAGACTGCACTTATATGTAATATCTAATAATATCTTGGGACATCTCCACACACGGCCTTCTGATCCCAAAGTAAGCATCAAGATAGCTTGCGGTATGGTAACCAGGCGGCTGATAAACTACATGTATACATAAATATATACTTAAATAATACAGAACAAATACTTGTGCTCATCACACAAATATTTATTCGGGGTGGGAATCGAACCAACGACCCCCGGCGCAACGGTCAGGTTCACTAACCTCTGCACCAACGGGCCAATTGGGAGACTAGGTGCTTTACATATCTGCCTATCTCTTCGAAAATTACAAACGTGACGGTGCGCTAGTTCCATAAAATTCGTCGATAACTTACTTCAACGCATACACTTATTAATTTAATCAATTTATATATTTTTTTTTACAAATTGATTAAATTCCAAAAATTAATTAGAGTATCTCATTAACGTTTCTAAGAACGAGCCAACCAGTTTTTCGCTGTACGAGGAAAATGGCGACAAACAAATATTGGTTGCGTTATTGGTTATCGTTTGGTTATCGGCATAGTTCCTGTGAATAATTAATATTGAGGGTCGCAGTGCAAAACAATACTTTAATTGGATAATAGGAAGTCCAGCCGGCGTCCACTCTATCGGATAATACTGGGACAGTTTTGAAATATGCAAAAATTACAGTTAATACACCTTTATTATGACTGCGTTGTTTCTCTAGTGGTTGCAAATATAATTGCCGAGGAACATGTCTCAGGATGTCATTTTGTTCACCACTCATTACATAGTGGGACGTAAACGTAACCGGTGAATCGTGGGAGTGTTCTGCATTCCTCTGCATACCCCTTCGGGGATTACAGGCGTGAAGTTACGTAACATGTCTCAGGTTCGATTCGGTGGCCGAGGGAAGTATTGTTGAGTTTTCTAATTGTTGGATTTGTTTCGTTGTATGGCATTACGCTCACTATAATTCTGTAATACTCTGTCCTGGTATCGAACCCGGGTCCTCCCGATGGGCAGTCGCATTGCGACCAACACGACCGACGAGATTGTATACTACACCGAGAGCTTGCGACCTCGTCCGCGACGTGGTGCCCGAGGACGTCGCTGCATGCATGTGTGTGTCCATGTCCACTATACACGGTACACGAGGGGCCGCACAACAAAACTATCAGACAGTTTAATTTCGTCCACAACTAATTGGCGGCGAGACGGACGGACGCCGGCCCGTTGGCGCGACAGGCGAGACGTTCATCTGTCTGCATATAGCGTGTCGCACGGCCGCTCGTGTTGCGTAGCACCACGCCTGTGGTACCCCCGAGAGGGAAGCAGAGGGGTGTGGCGCATCGATGATTTACCTGGTACGGTCCTAAGTTTAGTAAAATATCGAGCGAGCCTGTTGTCAGACACTAGGTGCAATCCAGACTGAAGTGATTGTTGGGAATTTATAGTTAGATAGATCGAATAATAGCCAACCCGAGATCGAACCTAGGATCTGTCGTACACCCACTACCGAGGCCAACAAGACCGGCAGTCGTATCAACATATCGAACTAATTTTGCTATCAATAAAGTAATCGATTTTTAATACAGACCTCTTTTATATGACTTACGGCTTTTAAAATCTGTTATACGGAGTTTCAAGATTATTTCGATTACATATTCACATCAATTAACTGGTCCGTTGGTCGAGTGGCTATTGCGCGTTGATGCTAAGCTCGAGTTCGTGGGTTCAATTCCCGCAAATATTTTTGGGAGTAACAAAAGGGTTTATACTGTATCTAGGTATGAAAAAATACCAAAATAATTGTATCTTTGTATCAGCCGTCTAGTCACCACAGAATAAGTTCTCATAAGCTCAGTATGAGATCAGATAGCCGTGTGGAGATGTCCCAAAATATTATTATTAACTATATATGTATGAGTGTGAGAAATATCAATGTGTTAAGTTATTTTGGCTACCAAATTCTGATATGCCATCGAGAGCAAAGGACCCGTTCATGGAATTGCAGTAAACAAATCATTGATGGCTTGTGCTGGTCTCAGTTGCCGGTCGTCGTAACACGGGCGATGAACGACAAGCTATAAAATGACATCATCGTCATTAAACGTAACGGCACGCCAGTAATCCCAGAAGTCATCGGAGAAGAAGAGAAGTCCGACTTCAGAGCGCCTACTAGAAATTTCAATGGTGAAATCTAAATTAGAACATCCAATCATACCAGAACCGGCATCGAACCCTGAACTTCTCGTTTAGCAGTCGCTTTGCAACCACTCAATTAACGAGACTGTCAGTAACCTACCATTATTATATTATTAACATAATCATTATTATAGTGTTTTATTTTTATATAATATCATGTCCGATGCATGGAAATAGGCTCACCACCTACTCCATAGTGGGACGTAAACGTAACTGGTGAAACGTGGTAGTGTTCTGCATTCCTCTGCCTACCTCTTCGGGGATTACAGGCGTGAAGTTACGTTATTTTTATCACGCTTGTTTTTGCTCGCTATCCCCACGCTGGGCTCGCGGCCTGGTGATGCAGAACACTGCTTCTCGCATCGCCGACGCTGGTACCTGACAGCGTATTGTTGTATTCAGTTCATATAAGATTATTATCTTTATGTATAGCCCCTAGACGATCAGAGGCATATGCTATAGCTTGCGATACGAATTGCTCGTTACTCGCTTGCAATGTAACAAGTGCTTTACGTTTGACCCGCGATAAGTTACATGAATGATAATAATAATTATTAATCAATATTGACTGGCTCGTTGGTCGTGTTGGTTACAAGAGCGACTGCCAATCGGCATGCCCTGGGTTCCGTTCCAAGGCTGGGTTACTATTATTTTTTTTTTAATTTAGTTTCTCTAGTAGCGATACGGAGCCTGCATATGTGTCCGATGTATGGCAATAAGCTTACCTACTCTATAGCGGAAGTAAACGTACTTGGGAAACATGAGACTGTACTGAAATATGTAAAGTCAGTGAAGTCAAATGTAAAGGTCTCAGGTGAGTCACGCCCACCTCACCTACCGGGCCTACCTCTGAACACACGTTCCAGAGCGAAATGCAATTTGTTATAATAACAATTGCGTCATGGTAAAAATAGTTGCACAGAATCGACTGTCTTATTTAATTAAGTCCATGTTCTATCACGTCGACTTAATATGGTTCGGTAAACTTACATCAGATGATAAAAAAACGAAAATTTCACTTTTTCTCACTCTCTGTGCGAGTGATAACTGATAGTATCACGCGCATACGTTAATAATAACATTTTGGTATATATTCGCACGGACATCTCGTTCCAGAGTAAACTCGGAGCCCCGGTTCCGGAGACCTGAAGACTGATAAGCTTTAATGTTACATATTAATATAAACACATACACCGTTCATATTTATGAATAGAGAGTTATGAATGTGGAGGTGGCGCGGCAGGTCGGTTAGGATAGAGATATTTGGCACTCCGTGCTCTCTGCCTACCCCGTAAGGGACCCGGCGTGAAGATATGTATGTGTGTATTTATGAATATCTATATATTTATTGTGTATATTTGTATGTATTGTATACTAGTTATGTTTACTTATTGCTTGTATTTCGGCCTATATACCTATGTTAGCCTAATATGGATCCACCACATGCTCTCTACTGGAAGACAATCCCATTAGACATTAAGTCCGTCTGTTCAACGTGTTACAAAGTTACAAACACAATAAATAAAATAAATATTTCTAAGAAAGAAAAGTTAACACTTCGTAATACTTATCCCGCGGAATTTGAACAGTCATTAATATCTATTTCAAAAAAAAAATACGTACGATATTTCGTTTCCCGCGGAATTGTAATGATGGCCGCCGAAAGTCACGTGACGCCCCGCCCGAGCGGCCGGCCGATCCTCGAATTGCCCTTTAACCCCCGCAATAATTGCAGTTCTATTAATAGCCACAAACAATTGCCTCAATAACATTCGCCCGCTAAGATAACTTTGTCGGTGAGATTGGCCAAATTTTAAATTAAAAACGATCGTCGAGCCCGCCAAAATGTCTTCATTTATTAATTATCTGTAGTTTTTTTTTCATTTTTTTTAATTTAGCTATTCCGATTTTAGTAATTGGTGATTATTTCGAATTATTAGGCGTTTTTGGCAGTGGCAAAAGTTTACGTTTGTTTCCCGGTTCATTTGAGTCATATTTCGGTTTTCTATGCGTTCTTGTTAAACTGTCTGGTTCATTGTTAGATGGTTGCGTGTAAGTAATGCCAAGATGTTTATTTACACAGCCAAATTCATACAATTGTTTAATGTTGTTTAACAGTGGATTGTTCACTATTCCTGGTAACTATTACCATAACATTATACGTTTATCACTAAAGGCATAGTAGTAACGATTTACCTGCTATGATATCCGCCCGATGGAAGGAGTGAGCTTATTGTTATAATCAAGCACAAATCCAGGTTCAAAGTCAAATTCAAAAATCATTTCTTTATATAGGATTTGTAATCACATATAAACGTAATTATAGATAAGTTTACGTTAGTTCGGACCGCGCCCACAACTGAGAAGAACTAACAAGAAACTCAGTGGGGTTGTCTTTTTTTGTGTGATCGCTTAACAATTAACATTTTTAGACCTCCAAACTACAGCAACTCAAAACCGTTCCGTTGAACATAGTATGTTATGATCTGTGGGAATGTATTGTAAAAGCGACTTCTGCGCAAGCGAAGCCGCGGGAAATGCTAGTCTGTTTATAGTTGGTTAGCTCGTTTGATAATACAAACGAACCGTCCTGTTTGTTGTACGCCAGTATTTAATCAACTTCCCTGTCGACGCGTGTTCCGGCGAGCTGGACAATTACTTCGGACAGGGTTGCGTACTAACATTACCTACGCCCTTGTGTTTTCTCTTCTTCTTGTAGTCAGTAATTTGTTAAGAAATTCCGGAAATTTCCCTTTTTTACGGAAATAAATCGTGTAACGGGTGTCATTAATCCCGTCATCCATTGGTTAATATTCATTTAATACAAAATGTATTAGCAGTACAATTGATGAATTCGAATTAATGTATTCACTACATGTTTCCACATGCACACACACCTCACGTCAGGTCCCTGACGGGATAGGCAGAGAGTGCTTGGTGTCAAACATCTCTATGCTTACACATACCTGATGCGCTCCCTCCACGTTCACCGCATCAGCCCGTAGACCCCCCGCGCCGCCTGCTGGCGCCGCCAATACTGGCGGTGTGTAACCGCAGCAGTGGTACAGCAGCAGCACTGCGTCGCCAACAGTGCTTGCAGTAGCTCACCACTCTATCGCAACGATGACCAGTGCTTGTAGCGCAGAAGGTTGGGAGTCAAGTACGACTTCAGCGTCTGCCTAGAGAAGGTGATTTACAGGAACCTGTTGAACAGGGACGGCAATGGATTCTCAATTCTATGATACATGACTAAGATATGTATGTCTATACATGAGTTACTTTACGACGCTAAGATGTTGGAAATTGTTGATTGTGAGATTTGCAGGTGTAGTGTTTGGTCGTGAACAATCGGCACTAAAGTAGAATAAACCAACAAACATGATAGCCGTCAGGAAGATCTGAACACGAGTAATTTAGAAGAGATGGAAATTGTGCTCTTATGTCTACAACAATACATTTCAAAATCGCTAATGGCAAGACGCGCTGATGGAGTTACTCGAAGCGTAGCTTTACATCCGCAGTCGAAGTTTGCGCAGGAACTACGGTCGATCAGAACGCAACCGAAGACCGAATGCTCTTCAAACTTAATTTACGGTCTAGTTTCATTGTTTGTCAAATAATTATCTCGACCTTTCCATTTCCACAATGATCACTTTAAAAATATCGTACAACGTGTTAATTTGATACGTGTGATTGGGAGGCGGATGCGATGCTTCCAGCCTGGTGTTACCAAGCCGAGAGTGAATTAAGTACACGCGCTTCCTATGCAAGTGTGCTACATCCTCAGCTGAGATCTGTTTCCGTCAGCTGAGATAGCACTCATACGTGAGCTTCTTGCTAAATAAATAAAAAAAAATAAGCAAAGTATGCTGTACGTATAATGAATTGGAGTTTAACATGACTATGTATGTGTGTATGTATGTGTATGGATATGTATGTCTGTATGTATGTAATAAAATATTAGTATAGCATAGGATAAAGTACAGATTATAGCAGTTAGTTATTTACAGTACCTATACGTAAAATTATATGTATTAACTGTACGTGGCCCACGAGAACTTGTACTGTTAACTGCAGACAAATTGGCCTACAGTCTGGCAGACAATAATTTGTAAAACTGTGGACAATTTCACTTGAATAAATAAATAAAAAAATGTAGTTAGGTGCCTGCTCATATTTGAAATCCATCTATGTGGTACTTATCTTCACGGTGAATGTTACTTGCTTATTTGCTGCACGTGGGTTTCCCAATATGCAATCAAAATATAATAGTTAATTGCAGTACGATGCAATGTAATGCAATGGCTACTGCAATGTATTAGATCATTATTTCCGTTGTCCGTAGAGATGCTTCTGCCTCACCATATATATTTCGCCCCTTATCTGATTATTACAAGACACCAGGTAAAAAGCCAGGAGCGTCAACATTGGCTATAGCGGGGGACTGTTAGAAGCAACTTCGCTATGTGTTCCTGTTACTGGTAATGTCTTATGTATTAGTAAGGTCCTGCAACATGAGTAATATTTCAAAAATCCCAGAAATGTAGACAATATTTCACGACTAGTGGAATTTTAGATTTCACTATCACATTCGCATTGTCTCGCTTCTAATTCAGTTGTATCGCCATTTCAACTTAACTGCCCTTTTTCTGAGGCCAGAAGTGTTTGATTCATTCGGTTCAAGATGCATTCATTGTTCGCTCCGAGCTCAAAGAGGATCTTATTTGTTTTGTATAAGCAGGAACTATGGCGGCCTTCAATCCAATTTCCATTAAAATGGTTTTAAATAGGTCGGCAATTCTTCACGAATGTTAAAAATCAGTCTTAGGGACAGAAATTTTTAGAAAAATAATAACCTTTATTTTTATAAATTTGGTTTGGAATATCGCACTGACACGTGATGTGAAGTGACTCAGTGGAAACTTCCACGTTAGGCTCGTCGCACCACCTTCATCAATTCAGTTTGGTGGAAATGAATTTTTACGGTCCCTTTTGTCCTAATACTGTTGGAACAGGAGACTCCTGTCACACTGAGAGCGGTTAAGGCCATAGTATGCTACGCTGGCTAACTGCGGTTTGAGAAACTTCACATTTGTTAGGGAAAATTCCGTTTTTTATGAATCGAAAACTGTGCAGATTACTATGATCTTTTGCTTCACCGTTATAGCAAGTGATATTTAGTTTTTAAATGCATCTTTTTTGTAAAGAGGTGCGCGCTGGGATTTGAAACGGAATCTTCGGTATAAAAGTATGACTTTCTGTTTAAATAAACGTAACTTCATGCCTGTAATCACCGAAGAGGTAGGTAGAGGAATGAAGAACATTCCCACGATTCACCAGTTACGTTTACGTCCCACTATGGAATAGGTGTTGTTGAGCCTATTGCCATGCATCGAACACATATCAAGACTCCGAACCATTACGAGAAAATCTAAATTAAAAAAAAAATGTAGTGCAGGACCCGGGAAACTGACAATTGTTTCTTTATGAATCAGCTGAAACAATTCGTGATTCATTTTTCTACGAAATTTGTGGTTGGCTTTTCAAAAAGGCCCTAATATTTTTTTAACACTTACAGTTCGAAGAACGTTTTGTTCTTTTTTGTGTCATCGTCCTGGTCTCGCCTGCTTGATAGAAGTTTGTCTCTTAATATGGGATTTCAGCCATTGATTTTTTTCCGGCGGTTACACAAGCTTTAATTTTCACGTCCATAATATTCAGAGAGCTTAGATTCGTCCCCAAGTATTGGAAGTCCTAATATTTACAACAGTGGTGTCTCTAGTTGGAGCAGGAGTTTGCTCCCAAACAGATTCATTGTTTTGGATACATTTACACGTAACCCAAACTGATCCGATTCAATCTATGGCTAGTCTATGCTTTGTCTTGAGCGGCTGCCCACAATCATAACCGTGATCCACATATGCAGACAGCTGCGGTTAATCGTAATCAATAAGCCCTCTCAGGTTGAGTTTTCGCATCAAGGCTTCTATTACAAATAGGTATAACTATCGATACAACTTTACTATAGTTTATTGTAGAATTTAATGCAAACGGGTGTTCAATGTAAATTACTACGACGGGTTTGGAGTCTCGTATCGAAATTTCTATGAGCCGAACAATTTTACTAGATATCCCCAATGTCACCATGCTAAAAAGCATCTGCTTACAGTTTATACCATTGAAAGCTCGCTTCTAAGCGGCGACTAGAAGCGTGTGCACCATTCACATTGATGGCATGTTCGCAGGCTTTTTGTACTGTTTTCCGCGTAAAGTAGATCTGTCCTGTATTAAAACGGTTTGGTCTGAAGCCGCGCTGGTATTGACCCAACAGTTTCTCAGCGGATTTTTTAGTTTGATACAAAGTATGTCCGAGTAAACTGTTGTGTCCTTTCATTGAATAGGTGTAGGTACTATAATACCAAGAGTGAATTGTCTCTAGAACCAAATACTCTTTATGAGCAACAATATAATTCTTCGAGAATCGGACCACCAGCTTTCAGGAGCACCGAGGTGAGGGTGTCTAGGCCTGGTGCGTTGTTAATTTTAATGTCTTATACATTTTGAACTTTCGCCCGGGTGGACTCTTGCAAGTCCTCTTTGACGTTATAGTAGCGGAAGCGGGGTGTATGAAAGGAGCCTCCCCAACCGGCAAAAATGTCTGATCAGAAACAGACCTACAATAAATATATAAAGGAAGTAAAATTTGAGCAGCCAGGTCATCCAATGTAATTTTTTAAAAGAAGATCATGAGCGTCAGAAGCAATTTTTTTGTTGTAACCAGATGACGCAATAAACTGGTTCCTTCAGTTATGTAAACATCGTTAGTAAACATACATTGTCGACAGACGTAACCTAATAAGGTCATGAGTAAGAATAGTTAACAGCAAAAATGTGTTTTACCTTTCAGGACAGTGACAGAAAAAACGACGGTAAGAATATATGCGTTTACTGCTTACATAAGTTAGACATGACAAATATAAAAAGTTTGGAAGCCCATTCAAGAATTATGATTTTGAAAATTTAAATCAAAATCTTTAAGTGAAAGAGCTAGTCTCGAATAAAATAATAGATGTATTATGTGGTATTTATAAAGCCGTACCCCGCTGGTTTATCGAACATCATCGCCACCGTATTTCACTACTTAGACACACATTTTTCGATACTTACAGAAGCTTCATACTGAAATACAATCTCATTTATTGTCACATATCACTTTCACTTCACTCATGCATTCATTGTTCTCCAAGTCTTAGGTATATTTTTAAACAAAACTGAAAATTACTATCTCAAAGTTATTGTTTATATAATATGGAAGTAGCAGAGGAGCATGCAGTCCACCTGATGGTAAGTGGTTACTGCCGTCCATGGACATTTGTAATCAGCCATAGATGCGCCTCTACTCCTGAGGACTAAGCTGGAATGCCTCGAAAAAGTGGGTCTCCCTTACCAAACCTTTAAACCCAGAATACAGCAGCGCTTACACTGCTGTTATAAGGCAGAAATAGGTGTGGCGGTGGTGCCGCCGAAGTCGAATTACAGAGGGTTTTTGTATGATATAATATTTTAAGATTATACCGGACATACGTATATACATATAGTTTTAAATAAAATGATGATTGCAAGGCACATTCATAACCTATATTTTTAGCAATAATCAGAAATTTATTGAGTTCAAAAATGTAATAAAAATGAACAAAAAAGAACCAAAAATGTGTGAAAAATACGTCGATGCAGGGCGAAATGGAAGCTTTCGATTGAATTACTACTAGTTTTAAAAACTCCAGCCAACTAGTTAGTACGGAAATGGAATTTAAATTCACACCTTGGCGCTGGAAAAATCTCAAGACACTGCTGTTTGGAGCGAGTGCTTGAATAATTTATACTTGTCTTTCCGTGTGTCGTCGTCTTGCTGTTCAGACGGGCTGCAAAAACGGCTGGGAGTTAATTTAAAGTTCGCAAACGGTACTCGCTCGTCAGCCGCCGGCATCTCCACTCTCAAATTACCGTCTTAATCGAGTCGTTCACTCTCGTGAACCGAATTTACTGTTGCTTTTGAAACGTTTCTTTAATTCATTTTGTTAGGGCAATTGTTCGGTCAAGGCCTTCAAGACCTCAGGGTCTACGGACAATAATCTTTTACATTCATTTCAGCTCATACTCACCCATAGCGGGATACTGACTAAATAAACCTGATGCAGGTTGACCGTGCCGGTTGCAGGTTCATTTGCCCCCACCACTCCATAATATGAGAACGGTAACCAATATTAAAATTAAATATAAACTGCACTTACTACACTGCCAGAAAACGTTTTAAGCACCATCCTTCTTTTCTAACACGCACTCACATGCTTACACACACCCTTATGTACATACATAAATACATGCATGAATGCATGCTTGCATGCATATATACATACATACATAATGTAAGCACTTACACACATATGTTCATGCATACAAACACATCCATACACACCGTCACATCTATACACACCATCACGTATATATACGAGTATATTACGTACATATATTGAAGGCCACTCATGATGCGTCTTCTGATTGGCCAGTCAGCATGACGTGAGTCTTGTTTACAATACTTGGTGCTTGTGGTGTTCTGCGTGTTCAGCACTTCATGTAAGGCGCGCGCGCTCATGTTACTGTAGGAATCGCGCGCCGGTACAAATACATTACAAATATTCATTACGC
>DWEI01003339.1:0-12949 GCA_018245875.1 Mysoria ambigua | reverse complement strand
CTATCTGATATACATGAATAAATTATTAATGATAATCAAAAATATTATCCTGTACAAAATGACCTACTTTAATCATTTGCTTTACAGAGTTCCTATTTATGGTAGGTTACTTTTAATATTACTGAATAGAGAAAAAACACACAAATTCATTGAGGTATAGCAAAATAGGTATACCAGTTGTGTTTTTAGAACTTAACTAATCATAAGAATTGTGTATTCCTTTTCGATAATTAAATGATACATGGTTTTACTCGCAAAACTCACCCAAACGTATTATATAATTGATCAATCTCATTAAAACTACCGTTCCATGAAAGTTTAATAATTTCTTCCTTTGTTAAAAAAATGTACGCGTGTAAGCATTAATCTTCAGTTAAAATTATAATCCTATCCGCTGAGGGTGAAGTGAGGTAAAAGGGCCGAGGCTCATTAAAGTAATATTAAGAAATAAGTGTTGCCGCCCTTAATATTTCATTAGAGTTTAGGACTGCGAATTAATTTTTAGATAATAGCAACATTAATTTGCTAAGGTTAACCATTTCGCAAAATTTTATATAACGTCCGAAACTCATAGATAATATTGTTAAAGAATCGTTTAAATAAATGCCATTAAGTATTTAAATGTTTTTAATCTATTATAGATTTTAATAATTTAATATTAGCTAGTCATAAAAAAAATATTTGATCTTCTAAGTTAATTGTTAAAGTTACATGATTATTCGTCATGAACAAGTTTATTGAATACGTCAGCTGTCATCGTACACACTTCAGTCGTTTCACACATTTCACTGAAATCTCTTGAGCAACATAACTTCGCTACTTTGAGAAGCAATTATAACTTGGAAAAGTCGAACTCACTTAAAATATAAAAAAAATCAGTAAACATAACAGCGGTTATCGTTTATTAATATGTACACGTAACAAACGTTACATTCTTCGGGGATTACATGCGTGTAGTTACGTAACATTACGCCTGTGATCCCTTAAGTGGTAGGCAATGACATGTAGTACACTCGCACGTTTCATCAATTACATATATGCATACTATAGAATAGGTGTTGAGTCTATTGCCATATACAGGACATATACCCATACTTCGTATTGCTGCTGTTTAAAACATCTGAGTTTAAAATATCCAATAGTACCTGATCCGGCATTGGACCAGGTCCTTTCGATTGACAATCGCGCTTCCAAAGAACTATAGAATGAGGCAGTCATAAACGGAATATTGTATTAAATATATATGAATTAATAAGTATCTTGGAACCTGTCTACATCCGGTCTTGCGCTCGAAAACTACCTTGACCTCAACTGCACTAGAAATATCCATATAACTAGATCCAAATATTAAAGTTATAGATCCAAATAGTAAAGGTATTGTATAATTTTTCGAATTCTAACATACAACAAATTTCTTTGGTATTCGAATCCAATACCAAATGTTTTGCTGTCGGATTGCACCTATACCAACGGGCCAGTTCACATACAAACACGTCGTAAATATTATATGCAATTCAAACGGTAACAACCAAATCAGATACGCGAAAAGGTTTTTTCATCAAATCGTTACATTCGCTAACATAATACCGGTTAAGATACCGCGGAATAAATATTTTTCCTCTTGAAAACTCCAAACAATTGAAACAAAAGTAAATTACGGATGGAACGGGCGGATATTATGAAAAATGGTTGAGTATTTTTATTGTATTAAACGTCCCATCACTGGACGTGGACCGCCCGCACCGTCCGCGACTGTAGATGTTTCAAACTTATTCTATTTCGCTATTTCCGTGCGAATTATTTATCAGAGATGTAGCTTACTAGTAAATGATCTGCTTAGCTATTTTAAAAATTTTGAAAGTAGCTCGTATGATATTTATTTATGAATAAGCAGTGATAGCTTAATGGTTTGACGGTCGACCCCTCACTTGGGGAGACCTGGTACAAATCCTAGCGCATGCAGCTCGTAAAAATGTACGTTTTAAGTTTAAATATCCATTGCTATAACGGTGAAGGAAAACATCGTGAAGAAACCTGCACACCTTAGAGTTTTCAAGGAAAAAAATGTCCTCTAATGTGTGTGAAGTCTGCCAACCCGCACTTGGACAGCGTGGCAGACTTTAGCCTTAACCCTCCCATTCTGACGACCCGTGTTCCAATAGTGAAACTATAATAACTTGATATATAACACAGTAAGGAAAATGAATAGTCAACAGCGCCACCTGGTGGCGATCAGAGATGACAGGCGTAGAACGTGTTGTTTATGTTAGGAATGATTGTGACTTGACTTGAATTATTGTGACTTGGACTTTCAGTATATCTTGCAAACTATAGTGAGGTCTTAAAAATTACGTAACATCGGGTCTGTAATACACGAAAAGGCGGTCAGCAATCAGATCAAATATTTCACCAATCAGATCAAAGTCCCACTACGGATTGTGTTCAATACATTGCAATACATCGGGCACATATCCAGACTCTAAGCCACAAATCACAAAACATAAGGTAGGGAAATCTAACAGGAACCGACCCGGGATTTGTTACCAGGACCTCTTGATCGGCAATCGTGCTTGCAACTAAAACGACAAACGAGCAATCCAAACGGGTGTTTAATTGACTCTATAATGAACGATCAGTCATTTCGATTCAAAGGTTGTGACCGAAATAATAGACACGTTCAGTCATAACCAGGTCTGTTGCCCTAATTTGCTACGCCGGCTACACTAGACCACATAACCACAGTTATATATCACAGATATAGAATAGAAAATGAATAGAAAAATAATTACATTGCCACTTAATAAAAAACATTATTATATGGATTTGAGTGAGTAATAGAAAAAAAACCCGAATTCTGAAGTAATATTAGTTTTGTAAATCAATAAAATTTGTATAATATGCGGATTTCCACTGTGGATAAAATTAAATCAACCCAAACGTTATAAAAATCAGACTCTTACACACTAGGGCAGAGCAGGGACTATTTTAAAACTATGTTTTTCTACTAGCTATGTTATCGTAATTTTCGGCTTTGTTAGATCGTTTTGTTTTAAGTCATTTCGCTTCTAATTTAGATTGTCTAGTAGTGGTTCGGAGTCTGGATATGTGCCCAATGCGTGACAATAGGCTCACGACATATTCCATAGTGGGACGCAAACGTAGCTGGTGAAACGTGGAAGTGTTCTGCGTTCTTCTTCTGGGATTATAGGCGTGAAGTTACGTAAGAATTTTAACATATATTATTATGTGCTATACCTATGGGTCTAAGACGTAAGGTTTCTTACTTCTTAAATGAACTACAACAAATAATTACTGTACATTGCAGAGTTATCTATAACGTACTAAAAGATAAATCAGTCAAGGCTAAGAATATATCAATCCGCCCTTCGTTAATGAAACTGTACTTATAAGCGTCCTTCTCATATAGTGGAAGAATAAACAGTTGATGAGAAAATTCGTTTAGTTATTATTGAATTTAATGCTTTCAACGTTACCTCTCTGCTTTCAACTCTACATTTTCACTAATGCTTTGCAAATAAAACTTACTTTGCGAGAATAAAGAAACAGGAAAACCAATAGAAAACTCGCTGGTAACGGTTTCCCATACATTGTGAGAGGTGAATAATATATAAGCCAGAGCAATTGAGTAAATGTAAGCATTACGTGCGATTGGTTGAAAAGATTTTCGCAACTTTGGAACAACAAAAGCAGAATAATTTATGCCGTTACTTAAAATACGAATTTAAAATAGATTCATTCCATACACTCAGTATGGTGTTGCGATCAATGTGTTAGGGTCAATGTATTTACCATCTGCAGTTGGTGCAGTACCAAATGGTACATAAATTGTCTCAAATAAATAAGATTAGATTTCATATTATCTTAAGAAAAGAATAGATATGATTGTTCCAGCGTGCCGCCTTGACTTGTCTTATCTCATTCGGTTCCATTCCATTTCGCTCACACTGCAGTGTACAGCGTAACAAATTAATTTTGCCATTTCCGTTTCCAGTGCCCGAGCTTGTAGTGTACAATTTTCTAACAACAGTGTGATTTTAAACTTGAAATAAAAATATGAAAATACCATTAATACATATTTGGACAACGTTACTGATACGGGGATTCTAGGACTTCTTTAGTTGTCACAACCCTTTGTCTGTCACTACCTCTTCTAGTACTACAAGTACAAGTCTTCATCGATTTTATCTTTATTTTATCGATTCTTGAATCATCCTCTGGGATTTTCGCTGTGTGATCCAATCTTTCATCCGCCTTTAACGTAAAATGCCGTTTGATAATTTCAAGCCACCATCCCACAACTAGGATGGTCCAAGTGCTGATTCAAAAACAGGACAATTTTATGTTTTATGTTCATTCTGAGTGCCCCTGATACTGTCATGCCAGTTGCAAGGGCGACTGACCAACGAGACGTCCTACCTTCGAATCCTGTGTCAGGCACTATTGGATTTTCCTAACTTAGATTTTCCTAACTTAGATTTTCCAATAGGGGCTCGGAGTCTAGATATGTGTTCGTTGTACGTGGTAAGTGCGAGTGTATTACATTCCTCAACCTACCTCTCCGGGGATTACAGGCGTATTGTTACGTCATATTCTGTGGACATAACATTTTCATATGTCTCTTCCACCATACACATTCGTGATACTAACATAGACCTTCCTCACCTTGTTTCGCTATGCAGGTATGACGTATGAAATTTCACCTTAAAAATTTACATAGGTTCATGTAGCCAGAAATGTGTGAAAGGAGTGTAACTCCAGAACCGCGGAGTGGGAGCCCGAAATCTAAAGGGTGAGAGAGTTACTGATCATATATAGCTACTCGAAATACTTCACAACTAAAACTATGCACAACTATGAAGTGCACAGCTTGCTACACACCGCAACCGCATGTGGCCGACGACAGCCGGGAAAATTACACAAGTTCAGCTTCCCCCACATTCCAAAGGCTGGCTGCAAACGTGTGAGCTCACTGTGATCGTATCTTTTAACACACAGCGGTATTCCCCTTAAACCAAGTTGGTAAACGTACAGTTTTTTCAGGTGTTGTGTAAAATGCATACTTAATATATTACGAGAACCATTGCTCTCCTTTTAAACTTCGAGGTACCTATATTACATATTCAATCCGCAGTATACAAAATTATACAAAAGTTAAAGAAACTCTTGGATTTTCTAGTGATTGAGTGAGTCAAAGTATAATTTCCAGTCTTCGGGCTTAGCGAAACTTTTAAGGGATGAGCTGAGGGTCGTATTTATAAGAGATCCTTCGAAATCATTGACCTCCGACTGCGATAGGAAAAATCTGTGCAATATTCATGACATCAAAGCTTTGAGGTTGCGAAAGATGGATTTTTAGTACATCTGATGGAGTCTGAATTTGAACTAAATTTCTTTGTGAGTCCATTTTGAATCATTGCATGAATTATATACCTCTAATATTTCTTTTTCAATCAAATTGTGTGAAATTCGATCTATCGGCAATTAAACCAAGGGTATAATTTGTACATTATAATGCAAGCAATACATATTCATGTCATAGATATCGTGTCATAGATAGAAGATAGATACAAGTCATAGATTCGAAAAAAAAATTAACAAAACAATCGCTTTGCTGTTTACTTAGACTATGATTTTACATTTCAATTTTACTAAAGTTTGAAGACTGATCCCGACGAATATTAAAAAGAGAACAAATCCAAATGCACTTACATTTAGAATTCAAGAAGAGGGAACAATGAAGCAGGATTTTATACTAACGGTGCTAAAATGAACAGGAATAAAACGGTAAGTAAGAGTAAAGACCGATGAAAAAACTTAGTTCAAAATCTTAGCATATGTTTATTCAATAGAACAATACAAATTGTGCAAGTTTAAACAAAAAAAAATACCTCAGATATTGCGTATAGGACATTACGCAATATCTGATGTGAATTTTTTGTTGAAAATTGCATAACACAATTCCTATTTAATTAACGATAGAGTTAAATATTAAACACATATTGTTATAGAAATGGACTAATCACATATTCGGTAGTGGCACTTCTGTCTACCTCTTTATGATTACACCCTTCTGTTTAACTCTTCAGAGATTATAGGCGTGGGTAGTAATGGAGTACCGATTGATATAAATATATATTCTAGACCTGACGTGTTATATTGATTACTCCTTTCATAGACGCGCCTCGAGTTCAGAAACTTCCGACACCACATCAGCGAGATTTCACGTATTTTCTTAATATAGGTACATATGAATAAGTTGCACCTACTTCTGTTAACTTTAACTTTGCATATATTTAGTTTAGTTATTCTTTCAATTGCCATTCTGTCTGGCCCGAAGTATCTGAGAAATATGCACTCTAATACTAACAGTCACTTTCACAAGAGGTATGTTTCATAAAGTTGTGTTACGAACGCAGTCGGCGACTATCAGCACGACGTCATGACTTCGCTCGACTGCGTTTATTCTGATTTTATCCTCTTCCTTATATGTATATAGCGTAAAAAATGTAAACAGTATTAACTTAACTTCACAATGGTACATGTTATAGAAATGGGGATTGACATTTCTATAACATGTACCTACCATATAATTGAATCAGCGAATTGGCCTCAAAAATTATAAAATAAACACAATTAATATAATACAATAGTAATGAAACGTAATTCGTTACTCTAACTTGTTCAAAAGTCCTCAGAAAATTCATTTCTGAGGCGAAAAAAATTAGGATAAACGAAATTGGAGATCCGTAGAGTCGGTCGCTTTTTGCCAGATAACATTTTTATTCATGTTTTAACATCGCTTGCTACTGATAATAGATATAGCTTATGTATTATATGATGTGTTTAACAAATGTTATAAGAAATACAATTTGAATAACGAAATTGTCAGACTTTGCCTTTTACGGGGTAGGTCTCTAGAGCATCGAATGCCAATATATGTACCGGCACAGACATGACAGAGAAGAAAATTTGTTTTTGTCATTCTCTTGATACACACAGGACGGCTTAGATTATTTTGTAAAGTTAGGAAAGCATATGTGATATGTCTAAAAGGGTTTGGTATTACGTATAGGTATAACTACGTTTACATGGAAGAATTATTATGACATTTAAATTAAATTAGTTGACTGCCTCGTTGAGTTTCTTTATAAGACGGAAATGTAGTTAAGAAACGTGAGTTGTGCACTCCTCTGCCTTGGAGATTAGTAAGATGATGTTATTTTTTTCTTAAATTAGTTGAGTTCATCAGGTTCATTATACAAGTCAACAAATATATACGATACCTACCGCCTAATTCCTTAAAAATGTCCTTTCGGTTCTCATAATATTATATACATAAAATGTATGTTACCTCACACCTGTAATTTTCATAAAGATAGAAAGAGTAAAGTATTAATCGAAGAGGTAGGTAGAGTATTATATTACCACATTGCACCAAGTACATTTATCAGTTAGTACTACATTCCTTTTGAAATTTGCTTTTTTATCAATATTTTTGGTACATACAAAATCAAAAAGTAAGCGGGGTAATATGAACATTAAGTTTCGAACCCGAGCATTCAGGAATGAAATAAGTTTTAACGTATCTAATATTAATGCTATTGATATATGCTTAAATCATAGTCACTATACATTTGGGACCGTCGAGACCCTCGCGATTACGACATTCATAACGAAATGGAAAACATAGGAATGTCACGGTTTCAATTTAAATTTCTGTGCGAAACCCAACTAGAATAGAAAACAAGATTCAAGCGAAATCGCAATATCCAATGTAGAAATAGTACGTAAGCAAATATTCGCTCGTATCGAACAAATCGTACGTCCGCGGGGACGACTGATAGATATCCGAATGTATGAGCGACGAAACACCAACGTCATCGTAAGTCGTACGCCATATCCACCCTTATTGCTTACATTTACATACACTTTTTAACAAGTATCGCCTGCGCGGTAAATACGGGGCACGTTGAATTAATGTTTCATCGGTATACGAAACTCGCAATTAAAACACCAACAACGCGGTTCCAAATTGAATCCATACCAAACCGTCATTATGCATGCTTTTTGATTGAGTATAGTAGATATATATGATGTATTTATATTATTAATACTGTTTCTTCTTATTCTTTTTTTGCTTTAGTATTACCTGTAATCTGTTATTCGATTAATCGACTTTCGAATTTTCAAAGGTTTAATGTTGTCGCAAACTCCGAACGCCGGGAGCTGAAGCGCTGTCGACTTTATTATACTTATAGAATATTCCATTCCAAAGAACTTTGACCACGATTTCTGGAATAACAAAAACTTCGTAACAAGAAATAATTTTCTGGAATCACTTAGGAAATACATTTTCCCGCGGTCGGACGTTCATTTAATTCTTTGGGAATCTTATTATGACTGAATTGGGAATCTTATTATGGCTTCAAAATAAAACTCAATGTTTTTATGTGTATTATAATAAGCTAACTATATTCCGTCTTTCCTTGCCTTGACTAGTCGTTTGTCGCCGCGGCGTTTAGTCGCCGCTTGCAACGAGATTGCGGGCCTCGAGGACTCCCTCTTTACCCGGGCAGACTCAGGGGGTCAACTGCCCCCGTCTTTCTGTAGGTATTCTTTAGAGCTATTAATATCGAATTAACCTTATCGAAGCCCATTGGAGAGATAAAGGACTTCAAAATAATGGTGTGTTACTGGGAATTGTCAGTCATATAAATATTAAAATAACGTGGAAGAATATATCTTTCCACTTCCCTTTAAATCCAGTACGGAATTTGATTCGGGCGGTATCTCGAGTTGCAGTTACTTAACATTCAAATTGAATAGACAACTATTTCTATAACGCCTTAGGGTTAACAACGAATCTATCTCAAGGATGTAACATTATGAACATTGTTAAGAATCTTAACAATATATTAATATCTTGAGCTACTCTTTGCCAATCAGCGATTTGGAGAGCTTTAGATATTTCTTGACTTTGTCGCTCCAGCCATACCTTGGTCGTCTGACCGGATGTTTCTTAATCGGACGTCCGCGGAACACTTTCTTCACTGCGCGATCCTCCTCCATTCTCTCCACGTGGCCGAGCCAGCGGAGTTGGGCGGCTTTTATTTCCCCTATTATGTTAGGCTCCGCTATGTAGACCTCCAGCTCTTTATTTTTACGAAGTCTCCAACTACCGTCTTCATTTTTGAAGGGCCCTAGGATTTTGCGATAGATCTTTCTTTAGGCGACTAAGAGTTTCATCTCTTATTTTACTATTATTGTCCAAGATTCATAACCGTTCTTGGTTCTCCTGCTAATCTTGGATACTGAAATTCTATTTGTGTCTGATGTCTATTTCTTCCTCTCTTCGGTTGGTATCAGTTTCCGTGCTACCTAAGTACTTAAATTTGTCTACACCTTTATAGGTGGTGTCCTCAACTTTAAGATATAGTCGCTTTACTCTAGTATTGTTATGCCGTTTCATGTGTAGATTCTCTGCATAACACACAATTATTTTTTATCTATTTCTGATGATCTATAATAATCTACTGCTAATCTGTGATGACTGGCTGTTGGTCGCGTTGGATGCAAGCGCGGCTGATGATCAGGAGGTTCTGGGTTTTCCAGGTTGGATACTACATAATTTCACATAGATTTTTTAGTACCGGATCGGAGTCTGAATTTGTGCCCGATGTATGGCAATTGGCCCACCCGACAAAAAGTAGTAGTGAACTACACTCTTCTGCCTACTCGTTTAGGTATAACAGGCGTGATGTTACTTGTCTATGATCTATGATATATTCTTATGACCAATATATCATTCTTTAAATATAAAGAAAATAGTGGAGTATACTAAAAACACAATACTAGTTCTATGAATCATTCGTGTACGTTAAATGACAGCGTGAAATGAATGATCCGTGCCAGTAACTTTGAATGCGATGTATACTTTTGTTCCAGCCGTCGGCAATTAAATTTATATATAACTCAAAAAGTTAGCCAGACAGGCGCGGGAGCAACAAACCAAGTTATATTAACTCCATCCATTACAGAAGTTTCATAGAAAATGTACAGTAATTCATGACCGCGATATTTGGGCACGTACACTGCATTGCAGTGATTATATATTTCACACAGGGACTGCGACTTTTAGAGTTAAATAGATCAGACTATTAAGTGTGATGTAAATGTATTTACATTAAGAAGTAATAAAACATTTGAAACAGAGGCAAGTATCTGTCCGAGGCAATTATCCGGCTTTTACCCTATAGATGATATTATATCATTCTAAATACAAGGATCATTGGGAAGGTAATTTTGTTTAATTTGGTTGGAAGGTACCGGGCTGGGAACACTAGAAAGTGTTCCATTTGAGACTTTCTAGTGGTGGTTCGGAGTCTGGATATGTGCCCGAGGCATGGCAATAGGCTCACCACCTATTCCACGTGCCGTAACCGTAAACGTAACCGGTGAAACGTGGGTGTGTTCTGCATGCCTCTGCTTACCTCTTCGAGGATTAGAGACGTGAAGTTACGTTTTTAAGGTGCCTACTAAAATATTATTAACTGACATGGGTACATTGAACTGAAATTTGATATTTATTATCTGCAGTTTTACATCTGAGAGAAGAATAGATCAATATTTCTAAAAATGTAAGTCTCTTCTATGACCGTCACGTCAAATTTGCGCTTGGTGCTTGGCTCGTTGGCTATACCGTACTGGTACATGGTAAGAGAGTGCTACTGTTCTGCCTGCCTTTACGTAGATTAGGGGCAACATGTTACATTTTACATAAAAAATTGATAAATTTGAAATTTTACTCGTGATAATCTCGTAATATTCACTATTTTGTTTCGAGTAATTTTATTACTAAATTTAATACAGTTCAACTTCTTCAATCATAATACAGTTGACACACGATTTCGTTGAGGGACAGCGATAGTCAAACCTCGCGTCAAAGTGTTCAAGTCGTTACAAACTTGTTTTGTACAAACTTTAAGTCTAAGTATTTCGATCTCAGGTAATGGACGGTTTAATGTCCAATGAACCCGAAGTTCAGCCTGAAGTCCGACCAGTAACCTAACAGCCGCGACTCGTTTAATAGGAAATTTCATGAACATGTAACCAATTATAAATGACTGTAAGAACGCAGGTATGATATTAATTATATAAAATAATATAGAACATCTGGTTGATAACATGAATACTGCTAGCTATGAACAGGACAGGAATTTTTATTAAAACCCTTTAGTTTCGTTCTCAAATGTTTATACGACATTGCATGTATTTCAAAGCGACCATGTAGACATATAATCAATCTAACATCTATACTCTATGCATACTCTATAGAAAATAATAAAATTAAAATGTATATTTGTAATATTGAAATAACCGCTTCTTAGTAACTGCATACGCATACACGATACATATACCAAAATAACATATACCAAATACATATTAACATATACCATATACCAAATACATATACCAAAATAATTCTTTACAATTTTTGTCTGACTGTCTGTCTGTTTGTTATCGCCGATCTCTGAAACGGATTAACCTATTTTGACGGGACTTTCACTGGCAGATAATTGATATAATAATGTGTAATTTAGTCTACTTTTATTTCATGAGTAGATGTGCTCGTGGGATAAAAATTTGTGACACACTGATTTCCACGCGGGCGAAGCCGCGAGCACATCTCGTTTTGAATAAGACTGATAGCACCTAACACTAACGGTAACGTTACGATACATTTACACACTGTATTCAAAAGGTGGTGAGTCTATTGTTATGCACCTGACAGTCTGATCAGAGCCGTACGTCACAGAGTTGATCATCTTGTATCGCAAAATGATCAGGCTTAAAGCTGAATGTGCTTGCCGAATCAAAGAGGCACTCGTGACCGCCGCCCATGTGAACTTCACTGAGCGATCGTGGCCAGAGCTGGGGCTACAGGCTCTTAGCAAACACTCAAGAGAAGTCCAACTGGAGGTCATACATCGTGAGAGACACGTACTCCAGATTGCAATTATATTGATTAGCACCTATGCGCACTATGTTTGGTTTAAATGTTTGATGGCAAATAGTAACTAGTGCACGCTATATTCCTTTTTCATAGTTGTCAGTGAACATATAGAAAAATCGAAAAAACGATTCTAATTAACTTGGAGATGACTTTGATCTTCACTTTAATATGCCACTTTTTAAATAAAGTTAATTTATAAAATATAAAAACTCTTGTAACAACTTCATGCACGATCACTCGATTTTCAATTTCGCAATTTACAAAAATATTTATTTACAAGTGGGTATCGAAACCACAGGACTTATATAATAGACGTCATTTCAAGATACGAGGGCCTAGTCATTAAATTGATAATAAGTTTAAAAGGTACTACTCTATTACGTATAAATTACTATATTTTATTTCAGTATATATTTGTTTTTGTCTGTTTTAAAAAATGCTTCCCATATAATTAAACATTTAATAATTTTATTAATTGATAATATTCCATTATAACAAACACCAATTAATTATAAAATTTGCATTCCCAACATTTAAAAGCAATTTGAATAATTTAAATTGAATTTCAATCTTATGTAAATATTGGATAAAGTCCGGGACAAACAGGTCTTGTCGCCGAACAAGAGGTCACCTTGGTATTAAAAACGCGGATTAAAGATTTTATATTGTATATGTATGTATGTTTATGATTTTTATTACGAACGGTTAACGATATAAACATTGTTATACTTTAACTTTATCAATTCATATTATTATTACATATGTATGTCTTACTAAAATAAATATTATAAAAATATTTAATAAGTAATTTTTGACTGCCTCGTTGGTCGTGTTGGTTCAGGTGCGACTGCCGATCGGGAGGTCCCGGGTTCGATTCCCGGGTCGAACACTACAACATTTTCTAATTTAGATTTT
>DWEI01003338.1:0-12950 GCA_018245875.1 Mysoria ambigua | reverse complement strand
ATTTTAATAGGGACCAAATAATACCTTTTATATAAACATATTCCCTCCGGCCAGGTGGGATAACGATCTGGGAAAGGCTGCAGGCAGAGATTGGATGCGGCAAGCCGTGGACAGAGCGCGGTGGCGCTCTTTGGGGGAGGCCTATGTCCAGCAGTGCACTGAGATAGGCTGATGACGATGAAGATTCCAGAAAGGGCTCGGAGTTCTTTGATGTACTTTCCAGAATATATTTTGTACTGACTAGTAGTCACGCCCCTCCAGCTTTGTCTACAGGGGCGACTGAGGCACACAACCGGGCATTCGGTCGAGAACTAAGAACAAACCAAAATTGCGATATTTATTTATTTCTTTATTGTTCGTAACAAAGGGCGGACTTAATGCCATTTGGCATTCTCTACCATATGTATGTTGGGAAAATATATTACAAAGACATGAAATTTGTTTAAGTGTGTTATTTATAACTTTTCTACATTTGACTGTCAATAGTCTAGTATTACTAAAATTTTTATGTAAATCGCTAAAAATCGCTAAAATTGATGGAAAATATCTGACGCTTTTTAAATTTATTTCGTCTTTTTTAGATACACCAAAACAGTTCTCGTGTGGTAGTTTACATGGCGCTCATGCTCATAACATTTTTCTTTAACGACGGCGGCTCTTCCTCGCCGGCTTCGGCGGGCAACAGCGGGTCGATCTTAATGTCCAGATCTTTTAAAGCTTCATCGAGAATTTTAATCTTTCCTAAAAGTCTCTCGGCTTGCAAGTTATACCCGGGCTCTAGCATTTTCCCACTCGGATTCAACTTAAATAAATATTCCGCCTAAAAAGTAAGTGAAAATTTATAATACATTTATGAAATTTATCAAATACTACATATTTTCTGACTCACTATCAAGAAATATTGTTTTTTGTGATAGAAACTACTTCTATTATTCTATTTTTAGATGTCATATTCTATCCAGAAAATCGGCAAACGTACCATTAGAAACCTCACAAAAAACTGCAAAACGAGGGATCGTTGGCATAATTAACACATTATAGAATTATTAAACGACACAAAATTAGTGAAATTTCTACCAGATAATCAATAGGATCTTCCGGCCGCAAGGTCGCGACCTCCAGGAGGCCGGCCGTCAGCGTCGGGAATATGTGCTGCAGCAGGTAGTTGCGCATGGGCTCGGCCGCCGCCGCCAGCGCCGCCTCCTCCTCCTCGCGCTGCAGCAGCCGCAGCTCCGCCTGGCGCAGGCACCCCGCCGCCGGTCAGCGACGGAACGATACATGACGAACGTCAAGAACTAACAAACCATCGTATTAATTCAATGTAGGAGTTGATCCTGTGTGATCGACATGTCGCGGAGTTTTAATACATCGATCTATATTTTGTGGCTTACTCTTAATGTCAATAAAGTATGTATTTTTAAATAGTGATTAACAAATATTCTTTTAAATATTCATCAGTTGAATATATACTGAAAAGGTGACATCAAAGACTTTCCCAGTCTTGCGAAAGGAGATTATGACGCTCGGCAGTGAGTCTCTGTGCGTGTATTTCTCGTTTTATTTTCCGTCACAGATACGTGGTCCCAAGTCAATCTAATGAAGCCATTTAATTTCGTTACCCAATATTCCATTTTCTCTTCCCGTTCTTCTTTCAATTTTTTCTCCAACTCCTCCATGGCTTTTGCCTCTTTAGCTTTAAGAGTTTCGAATTCTTTCTTTTCTTTATGTTCCGCAGCTTTTATGAGTGCTGGTAAAATAAAAGCGTATATTTTAAGTAGTAATCTTGAGTAATGCCCTAAAAGATTCTATTCAAGCTTATGACGTAAGAGCATTTCGGACTATTTTTTAATTTAATATTTGTTCTTTATACAGTAGATTGAATAGACACTTTGACTAGAAATTCGTCTGATAAAAGTTGTACTCCAATTTTATAGAACCCTATAAATATAAATGTGCGATTTATAATAAATATCGCTTGCCACGACGGTGAAGGAAAACAACGTAAGGAATCCTGCGCACGTTAGAGTTCTGGACCAAAATTTGTTCCTAAAGGCGTGTGAAGTTTGCCAACCGACACATGGCTATCGTGTCAGACTGAGCATAAAGCCTCTTATTCTGAGAGGAGCCACATGCTCCAACAGTAGAACAATAGGAAGGGACCATAAAAATAGTTCGTATATACACAACTTACCAAGAAGTTTTCCATATCGACATGGACGTCCCATGCGCAAAGCGACGGCGGCATACGCGCCGTTCATTTCATAATCGAGGTGGTCTTTTACCGACACGACCAGAGGGTGGATATCTAATTCATCAAAAAAGTTTAATGCCGTCATATCAGGCACATCACCGGCTCTGAACTCACTCAAACGCTTAAGTACCGTCTCCTCATCTAAGCGTGTATCTCCTTCTGGCTGACGCATTGCTTTCTCACAAATAAAGTCATCAGTTGCTTCTAATGAAACGACGACATCTAAAATATAAATATGTGTCACATTAGTTTACTTGCAAAGGTATCAGTAACGTCAGATATAAATACATTGTACATATGAAAACAAACCAGGCAGAATCTTTCTTAAAACATTGGTATATAGGTCGACGTCTTCGTCAAATTGGTCTTCTACGTTTTCTTCTTCAGGTTCAGAATCCTGTTCTTCGCCTTTATCAAATACTAAAGAGTAAAAAATTTAGTCACATATGTAAAGAACTGATACCGACAAATTTGACGTTATAAAATATCCTTACGAGTAGCGCACTGCCCAAGGTTCGTCGGATAGCCATCGAGTACCCAACCTCTGTTCAGAGCTTCACGAGTTAACATTCTTTCGCGCAAATAGCTAAAATCAGTGAAGAATCCAACATGAATAAATACACAACGAAGTCTTCCTTATACTACAGTTTCTAAAATTTTATAAAAATATTAAAGACACTGAGGGGAAGTTGAGAATATTCAAAACTATTTATTAAAATACCCTACGATATCGTCGTCTGTAACCGGTCGGCCTGAACGTAAAATGGCTAGGGTTTGTCGCGCTGTTTCTCTCATCCCTTCCTCTTCGCCGAGGTCATCGTCATCACCTTGAGGATTTTCATCTTCCTCTGCAGTACGCATCTCAAGAGCAGTGGTTTCACCTGCTTCCCAGTGGCTCACACGCCAAGCCTGAGTGGGTGTAGAATATATCGCACTTATGAAATCGTTGTCCAATTTCAAAAAAGCTAAAAGGATCTTTGTATTACTTTGTATCCTGGATGTGCAATTAGCAGCTATAGTGGTGCGCCTCTGTCATACAGAGTAGGTAAACTACTGAACTGCCAACATTTAAGCCATCGAGCTAGGTTTGATATACATAGTTGCGTGCTAGCTCCAACACTACATATACAGAAGCGAAGTGAGAGTAAGAATAAAGTAAAAGCAAAAAAATTTAATCGAGATGAGACTACAGTTCATGCGACTGGCACTCGAGGAGAGATGAATAGAGCAGAGACGCGTCCAACTTATAGGGATAAAAATATTTGCGCTCTATTTTTGACCTGAAGATATAAAATCATACCCCGTTTCACCATGAATTATGATTGAAGTTATATTGAATCCTACTAACCAAATCTTCTAAAATATCTTGAGCTACATAATTTGGGGAAATATATATCAGGCCGTACGATTCACATATTAATTTAGATAGTGTAGTTTTTCCCACAATTGGAGGCCCGTAGACAAGTACCTAAAATACAATCGACGATGTCAAGCACGCATAACTTTCTGATACTAGAGCAATAGCCGCAGTTTAAAGCTTCGTACTTTGAAAGGTTTCAATCCTCTCTCCTTTTTAAACTCCTTCATAAGAAGAGGTACATTCTCCGCGAAAGTAAGTTCGGAAACCCACTGCAAGCCCATTGTTTCCACTATGAAGGTTGGTTCCATGTTAAGGTTCAATGTCATTAAATCGTAAACTCTTTGCTAGAAATACAAAAAATTAATGAATGAACTATTTAATCAAACGAAAATCACGCCTGCACACAGAGGAGTGTACGAGTACGATTCCATGAATCGCCATTTACGTTTACGTCCCACTGTGGAATAGAGAATTAAACTTTTTCCATATAACGGGCACAAGTCCCGACTCCGAGGCAATATTACAAATTCAAAGATTGAAAAACCCAAAAGGTAGATACCCAGAATCGAGACTTTCGATCAATAATAGCTTTTGAGACCACATTTACAAACGAAGCAGTCATCAAATCATTACATTATTTTTAATAGTTAGGTATACAATGTAAAAATACAGCTCACGTCAATTTCAGGTATCAGAAAAGCATCTTCGGGCGGTATGCATTGAAACATTCCAGATCCTATTTTTCTACCTAAAGATTTAACAATCTGCAATTATAAATACACGACTTAGCACAAAAATCGAACATTTAAAAACAATTCAGGAAGAGCTTCTAAAAATTATACTACCTCTTTTTGTTTCGTCACATTCTGTTCCACGGCCAGTATGTACAGTTTCTTTGGAAAGTCCGTCGCTAAATTATAGATAATTCTGTAAAGCAACCCATCTTGTACACAATAAAACAACAGTAGGTATATTGATCTAGTTTGTGACGGTAAAAATACTGACTGTGCGAGGTCCTGAACGTTGATAAGTGGTACCACATTGCCTCCGCGGCCGAATATCGGAAGAAGTCTTTCACACTCCCACGCCTTTTGAAACCAGTAAAATAACACGTCCTCGCGACCGCCGTACGTTACCCCGCTCGCTACAACTATGGCTCTAAAACACATGTGTGTAATGTAAACAAATGGGCATTAATTAGAAATTGTAGTTGTATCGATGTATTGGAACGACGTTATTATTATTTAAAGGTAACTTGAAATATATATGACTGCTACCAGTGACACGCTCTGAAAATTAAGAGTAACAGGCTCGACCGGTTCGAATATCGATGCAGCGGAGGTAATAATAATATATCAAGATTTTAGTATGTTAGAACTCGAGCGGCGTACCCGATGTCTCGCTTGTGCGCCCTGGCGATGGCAATGACCTCGTTCTCCACATCATAATGCAATTTATAATTTGGATGTGCTTTCCTTTTGCGAAAATCAGTCTCAATAAACGGCATATCTGGTGTATCCTTAAAGTAAAACATGTTTCCCTTTATTATGTAGATACATGAATGGAACATTCTGGACGTTAAGTATTATTGGCATTAACGAACCAGACATGAGATCCCTTCATATTAACAAATGGCATAAGTATTTACCGGGTCTAATGGCTTAGTGGAAGCCCACGTCATAACGGTAGATATCAAAACGAGGTAACGTCTCTGGGCACTATCGGGTTCGTTTTCGTTATCGCTGTCGCCCGACGCCGCTCGGGCACCCGCTTGTTGTGCCAGCAGGTCTTTCAAAACTGGAAGTTTCGCGAATTTTTTCATTCTTTTCATGTCAAGCAGCTATTGTACAGGAAAGAATGGAAAATGGTTCCGATATACATTTAAATGTAGATACAAAATGGATCCCACATCCCGCTAGTGTTTTGAGCACCTATTATAAAAGGTAATTCAATAAACATTTTAAAATATAGGTACAATAACACTTACGTTTCACATAATCTGTAGCAGTCGTCAATTCATCCCTGTCGCAACTGATATCAAATATTACGGTTCCACATGTAAGCATGTGGGGCAAGCATTCCGATTTGCCAACGATCCTGGCGACATTATCGATGCTTTTGACCGTCGGATCGGTAACGGTGCCTGCCATGAATAATTTAACAGCTTCATAGAAACATGTTGATGTAGACAGAAAACGGCTTGTATACGAAAAATGTCGCGTAACCATTAAGTAATTTACTACTTTAACTTTTTGTCATACAATATGTAATGTTTTAGATCATCAAATGTTCTACTTTATTATACGCATGTCATAGTGTGTAGTCATAATTACCTATGATTTCATAGGATTGCTTAGGTGGTGCCGGCGGCAGCATATCCGCATCTTCTGCCATGATACTTTGCAACGAAGGCTCCGTGGGCTCCGCGTTTTTATCTAATATCTTTAATATATTCTTTAGTATAAACTGGCCATGATAAGAATCAAGATTGTTAATGAAAAACCGTTTCAATGAGAACAGGCTGCTTAGTTGTGAAGAAGATTTGTCCGAGGATATTCTATCGGCAGACTTTCGAATATTCATCATCTTTAGGCTATTTTTGTATTCTGTGCACTGGTGTTACTCATATTATAATGTCAAACTATTGTCAATTTTAAATAGGGTGTTTTTTCCATTGTCTCTTAATTTTCTTTTAATGTTAAATCTTACTATACGGCACATGTGTTGGGTAGCAAGAAAAAAGCATATAAAATTAATTAAATATTTAATTTAATGTCCAAAAATATATAAAATTGAGCATATACTCAAAAATATTTTCTTAACAAGAATATAAGTGGGAATAATAATAATGAGTTTAATATAAGTCACTCACAATAAAATAATAAACAATAACATTAATAGAAATGCTCAATAACTAATAAAATATAATGTTGGTCCCATTTCAAAATACAATTTGTTTTAAATATTAGGCGATGACAGTCAATCGGTGTCTGATTTGTCCGATTGATTTATTATTTCCCGAGTAAAGTATTTTATAAGTGACAAATGTATTATTTAGGCACTAATTGAAAAATTCAACAAACAACGCAGTCACTATGAGTGTACAATAATTAAACATTCGTCATTGGTCGCGAAAAATTACTATTAAGGCTTCATTAGTGTCAATTATGACGCGAATTATATGCTTACAATTAACTTTTAATTTAAAATCAGTAACGGTTTTACCTAAGGAACTTTATTGTAAATGAAACCAATTCATTAAACGATAATTTACATTTGACATTAAATTTTGCAGACAGCTTAACGGACGTCTAGTGATAGAAAAAATCATTAAGTACATGGTTTTTATTTTGTAAGTGGTACCTATACTGAATGTCAATGACAATCATTGTTTGATTATAATAATTATATACTCAGATACAAACATACGCATAATTTCTTCAAATCTGAGTATAATTATTAATTTATACGATTTGCTTAAAATACTTATGATACAAAACAAATGTCCTTAAAAAACATTTTGTTGTAAGAAATCGAATACGTATTCATACATATTCAAAAGTAATAATACATAATTGAATACTGTTAATATTTAAAAAATACAACAAGGTTTTGTTCTAACCATTATTACAAAACGTAAACATGTTTTGAAATTCATTTGCATCGTTAAACCAAGGAAACCAATTTTATACGGCGCCATCAAGTTCTCAGTTCTGTCACCGTTCAAGTTAGTCCTCAGTCCTTAAACCGCGTGTCGCCAAAGCGTGCGCTCATAGACACTATGCTCGCTAGGTATACGGGCTGTTATTCGTCATTTTTGAATTCCTTTGTCTATAAAAAATCATATATTTATTCTAATCATAGAAACTAAACTATATTTATTACATTTGTCATGAGAGATTGCAACTTGCTTACCGTTATAACCCTATCCACGGATATGGACATATCTGTAAAAGGTATTAAACAAAGTAACATTGATTATTATAATATGTTTAAGCACTACTTGAACAATAAGATAATATTGACTTATACACATAATTCCTTCGGAAAGTATACGTAAAATATTGAACATTACACAACGCCTGTAATCTCCGTAGAGGTAAGTAGAGGCGAATAGTTGAACTGCCACGTTTCACCATTTTCGTTCTGTATCCCACGTGGTGAGACTACTACGCGTCCAGACTACAGACTACCACCACATATTCTAAGTTTAAAACATCTGACGGTGCCTGGGCCTGGAATATAGACCACGATCTCGTTCAGCGGTCGCGCTTGGTTCAACGCGACTAACAAGGCAAGCATTAAATATTAAAAACGACACATAATTGCCTTTACAATAACTGTCCAAAAGTGCTCGTATAGATATAAATAATTTATTAATATAATTATACATAGCTGAGCAATTTCATAAATCGAGAAATATACGTTTATTACATTGAAAAATAATATAATTCCAGTCTCATCATACGGAATTAACGCAACAGTTACATAAGTACTCCTACGGGATAAAATTTAGGCTATAAGTGTTATTCATTATTCATTATGGTTCCTAGTATGCATTTTAATAAGTAACAAATGGCACCTGAACATTTCATTGACGTTTTAATACTGACAAAATTGTACTACACTAGATGAGCTTAGGTTTACGAAATTTTGAAAAAATCTTCGACATCATTAGAGCACGGCTTTGTTATGGACCGTTTAAGTTAACTAAAGCCCTTTAAGTACTCAGTTGACGATAGGCGTGTGTATTAACACGGTCAATGTAATAACCGCGACAGTACATATGTCACTCTAACATTTTAATATTTACTAATAATAGACATAAATTATTGAGAAAATTATTAACCTCCTACAATAATACTAATATACTACCACTTTTGTAATAAGGAATTTTATTTTGTCATTTTTATATGTATATAAGTACCTAAGCTAAACTTTAAAAAATGAAGCACCTGTAACTACACAAGTACAAATGAATAATCAAATAGAAGTCAATAGCGCGTTTCAGAGATAGTTATTGTATGAACATATTGCTATAACTAAGTATGTCACATTATTCCCTTCAAAATTTTGCTTACAATTATCACTGGACAATCAATCTGTTGTACAAATTCTTTTGTGAAACCATGTCTGATTGTAATGTGTTTTTCTGATATTTTCATTTAAGGGCCGATAGTTTCAAATGCCTGCTGTTACCTTGTTGTGTCTTTGATCATATAGCAATGTTTAATTTTATGATTGAACATTAACCAAACACCAAACTCGCACTGCAGTCATTCATACACCTGTCTAATACACACATCATAGTCACGGTCCCATGTTCATTAAAAAGGACACACATACATTACTCTATGTTGGAATGACACTTGGAATGTTATATTGATCCACAGACAAACAATAACGTCTCATTTGCAACACTACTCGTACAAGTACCAAATCCCTTCGAATTTTAAATATTGGTCTTAAAAAACACACCTCTTAACAAATGTAAACATAAAAATAACATTTCATCATTTAAATACAATACGTGAATGTTTAGCTTAGCATTTCATAGTTGAATAATGGCAGGTTTCTTGGGAAATTAGACAGTCTCGCTTTTGGTTTCCTCCGAAACCGTAAAAGCGAAGCAATTTCATTTCCTTTACATTAAATTCCTAATATAATATGTAAAAGGCACTGTTCTTTTAAGTGTAAGAAAAATATTAATGTCATTAATATGTTCTTACAATCGCGATTAGCTCTATTATAAAAAATTGAAGCACCAATTTCTTTTTCATTCTATGTCTATAAAATCAAAGAAAATCTGAATACATTCTATAGTTTCATGATTTCAGGATATAAGGAAAACTAAAGTTGAGTTGTAATTACGGATTTGCGATGAATTATGGTAATTTCTTTCTCACCGATGCCCGAAGGAGAGCTTGGTTCAGATGTCACTAGCCAAGGTGAAAGAGATGATATTGGCTGAGATTTTGGAGTTATTTCTTCTTTTCTTTCTACTGGCTGAGGAGCAGTTATCTTTGTTTGAGCCCGCGGCGGTTCCACGACTACTATTGACACATATTGTGAATTAGTTGGATTATTCTCATTAAGGATCTTTGGTGATGGTGTAGACGGTATCGCTAAATTAATGTTTGTGGATTCATTAACTATTTTCACTTCATTTTCTCGAGCTTTTAATATATTATTGCATTTCAATTGACCAGGTGGCAAGTTCTTTGTGGAAGGCAAGTAACATTTACTTTGATTGTTAGGCACTTCCTTATCAACAACTGAATCAATTTGGTCTCTTTTCACTTCATTTTTTGAGTCATCGTTATTCAATTTCTCCTTAACCAAGCTCATGAGTAAGTCATTAAGTGGATTAAACTCCGCTGAAGGTGAACAATTACATGATGGTTTATTGATCACCAGTTGAGTTAAATTATTCTTTTTCTCTTCAGTAGGTTTATCCATTTTAAATAATACCTTATTGCTGATAGCGTCATCCTTTGATATTAGTACTTCAACTGGTGGGTCATCATGAAGTAGATTCTTCACAGAAGTCTCCCCATTTTCTGCTGTTTTGTTATCACTATCCAGAAGTGATGATTTTTGTGACTTGGCACTGCTCTTCCTGGACAGGGTATCAAGAGAAGTTTCGGGAACAAGCATTGCAGTATCCGAAGATGTACTTGGCACCTCATGAGATGGTTCAGATTGTTGTGGAGTTTCTGTTTTAGTTGTAGAACTTTGTTTCTCACGTTCCCTTAATACGTGACTTTGTCGACGAGCAAACCGTTGGCTTGGCCTTCTTTCAAATTGTACAGTTCGTCGAGCGCGATTTTGTTGTGTAGTCTGGTATTCCGTTTTGCCAGAGTATTGGAATCTTGATCCCATTCGGAAAAAGTTTTGTCTTGCCGACGGGCCTTTAACAGGGGCTCTTAAACGGAAGAAAGTATGGTGTTCTACTGCACATTTCCAGAGATGCTTACAAGCTTTCTCATTATGTAAACGAAACACAAACGTATGTTCTTGTTCACGCCCCTGGTCATCATCCTCAACCACAACTAATGTAAGTTTCTTTTTCTTAAAATCCAATTTGCTAATTTTTGGCCAGAAAAATAAGCCAATTTTCTGAGGGCCTTCAAATACCAATATACCCGTGGGAGTCAAACCTAAATGGTATTCACAACCATCTTTTCCAAGAACAATGTGCATGTCAACTCCATACATTTCAAGCCATTTAGCTTTGTTTAGATAATTCACTTCTGCTTGAGCAGGTGTCAATCCTTTATATTTTTTAAACTCCTCCAAAATCTCAATTTCCATCTCCTCAGTTTGATTAGGTACAAATCTGAATTCAGAAACTGTAGCAGGTGTGTGTATAGTGTCATCAAAATCACCTAATTCTGATTGAAGTGCCAGTGCTGCTAGCTCTACAGCTGTTGAATGAGGGCACTCTAGTTTACTTTCTAAAATATCCTTCTTAAGTTGCAAAAAAAATTGATATCTGGTCAATTCTTCTCTTAAGTTATTGGGCTCTGATGAATAAAATTTCACTTTCAATCTTAATGTATATGGTGGTCCAATTTTTACTTGCTTTTTAATCGTCTTTGTAGGATCAAGCCAATGCTTTACATTGTTAGTATCTGTAAACTGAAGGCCAAAGTAGTCTTTCTCAATCAGATCCAAGGAATAAAAAACCTGTTCATACAGATCTGCAGCACTAGCTTTTTTAGACAAATTAATGGATAAATCAGTCTCATCAAGGAGCATTACCTTGCATTGTATTAAATTTTTATTACTTGATGACTTTTGATTCTGCTTATTTCGATTCTGGCTTGAAGAGCGTCCTCTTCGGCTGAGGAAGCGCAGCATTTTCACCCCCAATGTAATCCTGTATAACAACATTATATATATGATTTCATCTTAATACAATTGAATGCAGGTATTAATTTTATACATAGTAAGAAAATTAGTCACTATTTTTAAATCATCATCATCATCATCATCATCAGCCTGTTCCCGTTTACTGCTGAACATAGGCCTCTTCAATAACATGCCACTGTGCTCAATCTTCAGCTCTTTGCATCCACAGTTTTCACTTTTACATTTAAATATTATTTTTAAATCCACAGTCACAATTGTTTTGTATACGAAAATACCTCAAACAACAGTTCCCCATATGGGGGCCCTATGGCATGTTTTACAGATGTCTAATGTGATGCAAATGCGGGCTATAGACCAATGAAAATAGTTTACCTAAATGGGGGACTATGCCATGTGTTACATATATCTCTCACATCCCAAATATGAGCCAAAATGATTAATGAAAATGTGCATTAAGGTAGGTATGTAAGACTTATACTTCTCATGGAGCAAGACTCTGTTACATCTGTGGTACTGTGAAGCAGTTGCCATTTAAATAGTTTGTGTATTCACCTCAAGTAATGAACCACACATGCAAGAAGCTTAGTATTAGCCCACTGCATTACCATATTTACTAACAAGCCAATAAAGTGCAGTTAGTATTAACACCCCTCCTATTTGAATTTAGTTATTGACATGTGGTTACCACAACCATGGTCAATCCACATAAATTCTCAACTGTTAGCCCCGGCTAATTGCTTCATGGTATATTATAATACTTTTAGTAGGTTACCTCATTCAGCTATGGTCACATTTTATTCTATATTGATATCAATGATATTATTAATATTGTAATGGGATGATGATCTGCTAAACTTCAAGGCAGCATAAGTTGTAGTAGACAATTGTAACTAGGTTGGCATGTTAAAAGTTCAGTGAACAGAAAAATTACAAGCTATGTGGACTGAATATGAATTTAGATAAGCATAGGGTCTGCCAGGACATTTTTCAGTAAGGCACCAACTACACTAGTATTTTCCAGAATATGGATGTGCAACCTGTAAAGGAGCACAAAACCTTTCTCTAATCGTAACATCAAGCCTGTAATCCCCAAAGAGGTGGACAGAGGAATGTACATTCCCATGTTTCACCACTTATGTTTAAGTCCTACTATGAAATAGATGGTTAGCCTATGGCGATACACCAGAAACATTTCCAGACTCCTGACAACTATAAAATCTACTCTAAATCAGAAAAATCCAGTAGTACTCCGCCCACAATTTGAACCCAGAACCGGATCAGCAGTCGCGCTTGCAACCAACAAGACCGACGAAGTAGTCAGTACTTTAACGTAACGTAACTTCACGCCTGTAATCCCCGAAGGGGTCGGCAGAGGAATGCAGAACATTCCCACTATGTAATAGGTGGTGAGCCTATTGCCATGCATCGGGCACATATCCAGACTCCGAACCACTACTAGAAAAT
>DWEI01003337.1:0-12950 GCA_018245875.1 Mysoria ambigua | reverse complement strand
TATGTATGTATGTATGCGTTATAAGTACAAGTATTTGTTTTATGCGTAACTTTTATATTATATTAGAGAACGTATTTAGAACTTTGTATATATAGTTTATCCTCTGTTTGGAAACCTCAATACTGACTTTATGTAATTCCTAGTATAAGAACTAAAATCGTCCGAATAGGTTATTAAAATTGACGTCAAGGCAGTAAAAACTCTAGAAACATTGCTGAATCATCCAGAGAATTGGCTCTGCATCTATGAAAACAGGTACCTATATTAAAGACGAAAGCGTGCTAAGGTGTAATTGTCTTGTCACTGTTTTTAGGAATACATCACGCTAATATATGATCATCGCCGCCCACGTTGCCGATCGCTCCTGTGTTCCACCGCACCAAAGAATAACTATCGTTTAAAAGGGACAAAAAAGGGATTATTATTCCAAACTAGATTCCTGTACCTGTTCGTACAATATATTTTGAACTTGTTCTTTAATTTAAAAAAAATTGGAATACTATATATAATTAGGCTTATCAAAAAGTAAAAAGTGTATTTTATTAACCTTTTTTTTATTGTGTTTTTTCCGAAGTTAGCTGTTTTTCTTGTCTTAATGGACCTTAAATCACCTTATAATGTAAATTGGTTTACAAACTACATTGTGTAAATCAGGTAAAACATACGACAAAGATAAACCTAGACCAATATTCATAAAAAAACACAACTCATTGTCAGTTTTATAGACTGCATGCGATTTATAATTCACACACCTAAGTCACTAGGTTTAAAATCGTGTGTTCGTACAGTTTCATCGGATGGTTCGAGTAGGCATAAAACTACGATGTTATTGGATGTCGCATCTGATAATTTACGCGATTAGTCTTAGGCGTAGTGGCGTTGATATACGGGTGGTTTGATACCTAGGGACGGACGGCGACAGCTGCGCGGCTAAAAATAGTGTTCCGACGCGCGATTCCGCGTTTTTCACTGTCCATGCGCGCATCAATTTCTGTCTGCATTTGTTAGCGAATGACAGATGTTTTACGCCTCTGACACTGATACAACTCGCCATCACGCCGTCACAAACGCTCTTATTACATTAACGGTAAAGTCCATTTCACATGTAAACTACACTAGTGCATTTCACGATTGCATCGCCGCTCGTCGCCTTGTAGCTGTCATCGTGATAGTGACGGCCGCGCTGAGGACGTGTTCAAGTGAACCCTTTGAATGCGACTTAAGATGTGAAAAATCGTTATCGGTGTGTACGGATCCGTCAAAATCAGGGAGGAATTCGTTGGATTAGTTTGTTACGATTCCAATGAAAATAGCAACACAATCGGGAAATTATAAAGATGAAAGCAAATTTGCCATCTTTTTCTTCATATACACATACAGCAAAGGAACATAGTATATTGTTATAGTTATCATTCATTGCTGAATCGAATTAAATCGGGAGAAAAACCTGCGAATTGATCTGATTTCTAAAGACATTTATTAAAGTCTATGTCTATTTGTAAGACTAACGTGTATATATTTTTTAAAACACAAAAAGGTGATATTTTTTTTGTAAGCATTTGTAAAATATTAAACCAAATATAAGTTAATGACAATTTTTAGGAGAAAAATGCTGAAATCATTGTAATTAAAAAGAATGTACAACTGGTCAAATATTATTTGTAGAACGCGAAAAAGGTTAAACCGATAACCTTCACTGACCAAAAGAGATTTTATCTGATCATGGAGACTGGGGCTCAATAACAACAGTGTAACATCCATGAGTTAATCGTTATTCCTGGTTGTCGTCTCTTACTCCACGGCGAAATACGCAACGTGGGGAAAGAGGATTTCCGACCTCGTGGGTTTCCACTTGACCGGGACCGTCTCAGGGGATTAGCCCCACCTTAGGATGTCACCCCACCGTAGGATGTCACCCCACCTTAGGATGTCACCCCACCTTAGGATGTCACCCCACCTTAGGATGTCACCCCACCTTAGGATGTCACCCCACCTTAGGCGGTATCGATGCCCAGGGTTGTCACTCACTGACCTTTAAATCAGTCAGGGTTTTGAAGACCTGTGAAGAAGGTTGTGACATAAAGTAGTCTTCGAGCAAGGATTTTCTGTTACACATGACTGCAATGGATTGTCTTACAATTCTTGTCGATAACAGTAAAAATATCTGTGGAATAACTGAAATAATATAAACATATTGTTGTTAATATTTCTCGTCCACAGAGCTGTAAATGTTCTTTCACTTGATAATTTATTTAGTTCTGAGTGGACACATCGATATAACATCTTTATGTCGTTACATTATCGATATAATAACGTTATATTTCCGTAAGCGCATTGTCGACTCACTTCATAAACATCACCGCACGGACTCGACTGTGTCAAATAACAACAAATATATGCGTTGTGAATTCAGATAGGAACAAATGAACGGTGGATGTCGGCTTAGTTCTGTCATAATCAAACCGACAATATGACACGACAAACTCTGAATTCACCGCGTTTCAAACATGCGTCTCAGTGAACGCATTGTCGAGTTTAATATTTTGTTGCCGATCATAATATTATAATGCACATAATCAATTACTCACTAAAAGTGACCGAGCTACAGTTGCAGTCATAAACAAAGTCAAATGATATTTCCAGAAGGTTTCACAATATATATTTCTAAATCCTCTATGTAGCTCAAGATAACATCACGCCTGTAATCCCCGAAGAGGTAGGCAGAGGAATCCAGAACATTCCCACGTTTCGCCAGTTACGTTTACGTCCGATTATGCAATAGGTGGTGAGCCTGTTTGGCAAATGCCGGACACAAATCCAAACTTCGAGCCACTACTAGAAAATCTAAATTAGAGAAATTCTATAGTACCCATCCCGGGAATTGAACGCAAGACCTCCTGATCGGTAATCGTTGGCATCCAACACGACCAGCAAGGCAGCTATATGAAGCTAACGCCTGTAAAAGTTTCCTGATAGTGAAATAAAAAGAATATACTCGAAAAACATCATTGTTCTTTAGGTTTGATCACTTTCAAGAATTCCGTCCGTTGGCAAATTTAAAACAATTGTTAAGTATAACAGATTTTATCATCAGACATTACCTACTAATATTTGAATTAACACATTAAATTTCAAAATATTATAATTTGTCTGACAATGTACATTTAAATATATATTGTAATTCTACACACTGTAACAATTTAAAATGAACCGAATACTCTTAATTTATCATAAAATATAATGCATAAATTGTTATAATTTAATGGCAACACAACCGTTTACTCAGTAAATTATTCAAACGGACAAATCGTTTTATTATTTAAAACGGACGTTGAGAATTTTAAAGAAGAACCGATATAATGAAACACAACGTAAAATAAAAACGCTTTAATTTGCCCACACGCAATAACATTTTATAAATGGCAGCACAACGATGTAAATTGTTGCAATTTGCATTAAATTCGAGGCTGTCCGCGAGCTGGACGACTCTGATCGCAAATAGAAACGCAAATTTCACCTATCTGGATCTGTCAGTGCCGAGTTCCGTCATGATCAAGATGGCGGGCGCGAGTAATTCGCTGTACATTAGCGGTCGTCTAATTGCGCGCGCGCACCCCTGACATACGACGCAATAGCTACGAGTGACATGATATAATGTTGCCTCAACGAATATACCCACTTATTTATATATTTTATTGTGTTTAAACGTAAATATATTGTATTTTACTGTCGTTAATGACTAAATCGCAATTAGCGAGTGTTTTAGTTTTCAACGGTGACGTAAATAGTGACACTGAAGTGTAAACATTTTTTTAGGTGAACATGTAACAGTCACTGAAATTTGTAATGTGTTTTCGGCGATTTTGGTTCACTTGAAAATCGATCCTTTTGATTTGAGAAAATCAAAATCAATGTAATTTTCGGCCGGTAGGTACCAAATTGTCAAGGCAACAACAATAAGAATAAAATTTTAACCAGATCATTTCATTAGCGTCATGCAAAAGGTCACTGAACGTAGAATAAATTTGTCAAGATATCGTCAGGTGTGTGTGATCGTAGCCGAGTGTATGTTTGTGACATAATATATTTATGTCTAATCGCTCTCATGCGTGACACACGGTATGTCGCGCATGATCTAGCGCAGCCGAACTCACTTTCGGTGTTGTGCGGTGTTACCGCTGTTGAGGAATAAGCAGGGGCGACGTGACGTGACGCTTGTACGATGCTGATTTAAGGTCTGTCTTTTTAATATCACAGGCCCTAACATTGGGAGAATTTTGATTTCACATATAATGATAATTTAAGCTGAAATTCGTGAATTGTTGCTGCTGGTTACGTAGTCATCTGCTGATACGATCTGCAGTTTTTATATAAAATATTAAATTCCTTTTTATTTGGCTTATAGTTAAACATTATATCTATGTACACTATATAATTATAAGTATGGAGCAAAGGAATTTCTTGCATGTTATGCTGTTAGTGTATAGCAATAATAAATATCGAGACAGGATTGATTTAATACAGTCGATTGGTCTTTGGTGTCCTAAGTATTGTCCTAACTGCTACATCCGAGAATCTGAACTCAAATACTAATACTAAACTCTAAATTACTTAAATCTAAATATTAAACGAATTTAACAGTCCGTATTCAATAATCTTTCTGTTTGTCTCGTTGGAAGAGTGCTTGTAAGCACCGCTGCTGAGCAGTAGAGCCTAGGTTCGATCCCTGTGTCGGGTAGGTATTAATAAATTTTCAAAATTTGTTTGTTGTAGTTTCTGAAGTTAAAATGATGACCCGGAGTATGGATATGTGACGATAGGCTCACCCTTATAACATTATGCAATTTATTATAACATTACGTAAACGTAACTAATGAAATCAGGGAGTGAACTACACTCCCCTGCCTACCTCCACGTGGATTACAAGCGCGATGTTACGTTCCATATTTACCACCAGTCCGGTCGCCATCATACCGTCTCGACTTTTTTTCGAATCTGATTGCCATATACATATTAATCGTCACGCTGCATTTTCGCCGTGGTAGCGCGAGGTGAGGCGAGCTATTTCTCCTACACATCGACGTCTTACAGCCAAGCCTAGCCGAGCCGAGCCGAGGTGAGTGCATCTAATTACTGCGCGCACGCGGACGCCGGGCACTTTGCGTTTGATCGACGACAACTGTACTCTGTAGGTGAGCGGGTCGAATAGATAAATCGAGTGTAGAAATAAAAGATGTCGCCTCACAAACGCCTGTTACCCGTCTGCCTTCCATTAGGTATATATCGTATAAAATTATTGTTCCACACGTCAATGTATCAGTTGACACGTTTTGTATGTATTAATTTATGATACATGTTAACAAATATATGTATATAAATATAATATAGTAATGCGTAGTATGATAATGTATTGTATATTAATGTAATATATTATTGGATTACTTAACTAGGAACTAGCCTGAATTGTAATTATAAATTTGAGGTTTTATTTAAAAATATAGTGATGCACCACCGTTGGCTCATGTGGAAATTAGATAGATCAATATAAAGCGCCTGAATCGATCTCAACGGTAATTATAAAATAAAGTAACGTAATATGGAGCCTCTTGTCACATACTGGACACACGTCCTGATCAGGAGCCACTACTAGAATATGATTAGAAAAATCCCACGACCTCCCAATCGGCAATCGCGCATGCAACCATCACGACCAAACATCGAGGCCGTCTTATTATTGTACAATGAATTATTCTTTTATAATTCAATGTGCAACTTCGTCAATAAAACATAAAAATTTGAATCAAATTAAAAAAAAATTCAACATTAGTACTCACCATATACAAAAATAGCAGTAAAGGCGCTGTTGAATTTAACAAACGATAAGCGACGTGCAACCACGACAGCGCTGCAAGCGCTCCAATACAACAAAAAGTTCAGTTAGCGAAAATGCACATTTCAACCCAACTGAACATTATGACACGTATAAATTACGTCACCAGCATTATACCCAACGAAATTAGCGCGCCAACATCAACCAACGGACGCGCAGCAACGTCCACGCGATTATCTATAGCCCAGCGTCGCGTTTAAAACAAAAACAAGCGGTGCTATCGCTGCGTGCGTCGAATAAAATGGCGATATGCATGCGACATTCACTAAACGATACAAAATACAAGCGATCATTTTGAATGAACAGTCACCGATAACAATACTTATAATTTTCGTTCAAATCTTTGCATAATTAATAAACGTGAACAGCTAGCAAAAGCGAATTGCGTTCGGCACAGATCACAGTCGGTATTGATGTCGACGTTGATGACTGCGACTGTGCGACTGTCGCCAGTATAAATAGCGACTTAAAGGGCAGCGCATGCTACAACCACAGCACGCCGGTACTAAGACATCGTATATAATAAGGCCCCTTGGTTTTTATTTTTAATTGAAACAGACTACAAATTGATATCAATTGTAGAAATTGATACTTTAATAAATCGGACATATAGGTACGTAAATGTAAGGAACACAGCTTAATTTTAATCCACAACCTTAAATACGCGCCTTTTAAACTTTAGAACGTTTAGTTTTTTTTTTGTATTTATTATTAACTTTATATTGGTACTTCCATGGGATATGTGGCGACAATCAGAAACGGAGAAGTCTTATATGTACGGGACTCCATTCGTATTTGACAAGTTTCTTAATTATGATCACCCTCCCATCAATATTCCATTTATTCCGAGTCATCTGCCACTACTCGATGCACTTCTTACAGTTTTCGGCGGGTACTACTGTGCGTTAGCCATAATCAAAGCCACGTGCGTGCGTGCCAAGTCCCGCGTCAACCCCGCCAATGATAACGTTGATCTGACAATTGAATAATTGGATCTGACGCGACAGAGCAACTGTATCTGGGCTGCCTTCAGCTTTGTTCCACACTTGGATCGACAGTAAAAATGGTGTTGTCTCGTCGAATGTACTTTGATTCATAGCTTTGTATATTATTTAAAAGTTTAGTTATCTCTTATTTACATAGTAGATTTTGTTACATCGTTCAAAATTAAAAAAAAAACCCTCAATTAAGTAAATATTAGAAGGTCCTAGAAAGGTTAGTCATAACATATTTATTAATTCAAAGAATATATTCACCGAAGGCTTTTAATAAATATGAAAACCGCACAAAGACCTTGGTTTTTAATGAGACTATAAGGTTGTTGTTAGAATATCTCAATATAATAAACATTTCTAACGTCCCACATTACTAAAAGAATCTGACGAGGATAAAGTAATTTCATGCAATACCACAAATATAGCCAAATTATTAAGCTATAGCTAATAAGATGACGCGATTTATAATGTTGCAAATGATTCACAAATAGTCCCGAATGATTCAATTTGAGCTTAATAGCGAAACGCGTCACCCGGGCTATTCTCCAAAATGTGCCGAAACGATTTGTGGCGATAAAACAAGATGTCGTCGTAAATATCGCGGCGACAGACAGCGACAACGCGCAGCTCGAAATTTGAAGAGCTCGTTCGCCAACTTGGTGTTATTGATGTGATGGATTGGCTCTCATGCTTCCACTGCATTTAGTTGCGCCGGTTTCCATTGATGTTCTAATATGCATGAAGATGACGCACTTTGTAACCTAAATGAGACAATTACCACAAAAACAAATCGTGCAATTAAGAAAAAATATTATATTCCATCATTTTTTTAATTTGACATATACCGCCCAATAGATCGTTTTAAATTATATGAAGCAACAATCTTGGAACAAAATGTTTCAAGTTTTATTTAAAGAGTACAGGTAATGCATTCCCATTTACGATGCAATGAAGATTTATGTAAGGATCCGATTAATCACGATTATAAAATAAATCTCCCATTGGGCCGCCCCCTCCGCCCTCTACGACGCGCGCTCACAAAAACTATCGTTGAAAAAATCCCATCACCGTCATTGGTCCGAAAAAGATAAATAGCTCTCACATGATGCCGTCGGAAAAATATCTAATTTAATTTTATGTTGTTCGGTGTTGGTACCTGTCCGCGACCGTCATAGATTCCAGTGTCGCGGGTCCAATTTATGGGCCTCTATATCATCCCAACTTATGTCCGGACATAATAAGTTTCCACGCAGCTAAGTTGAATTTATTGTTTATCGGTACGAGCAGGGTGACGCTGTCCGTCCACGTGTGCAACACATGCGTAGCTCACATAGAATACAAACATGTCTTACCAGTAAATATTGGATATTGGCAGGACTTGTTCTTATTACATCCAAAATGTGCCGGCCCCGTGACCTTGGTAGCGTCAGATCATATATTATTTATCTCACGAGCCACAAAACATGCGGACAATCTATTTGATGATAAGTGATCATCATCGCCTTTGGCTATCAGCCATACTAAAAAAGTTGCCAAATTACTGACAACTTTCGACCCTCTCATAAGAGAGCGCTTTGAGTAGCATTTGTAAGCAGTAAAAATTAACGTACAAATTAAGACAACTCAAAGGTAGTTTTGGATATGTTCGAAAAATCGTTCTTTCACGGGTATCATCCGTACATTCTGTGGATTGATCTTCCTTCGGATATATTTCACGGGCTCATCATATGTAGCATTGAAAAGTTTCTTCAAGTAGTGCGACACATTGGTCTTGCAACAACCCACCGATTTGCAAACGTCCGTACACGACGTTGGCGACTTACCACCACGTAGACTATCTGCCTGCTAGCCATGTCTTTGCTGTATCAAAGTGCCACACTGAAAGTTAACGGTAGGCATACCAAGGGGCGAAACCAATATGAAAAATTGCTTTTCCTAAATATATAATACACATCTAACAAACTTAACGTATACGATCGACGATTCACAATAATATCATCGTTGAATAAGCCGACGCGTATTTATTTAAACTCAACAACCGACGGATACGAATACCCAAGATGGCGGTTGTAAATTTAAAATATGACGGGCATTAATATTTGAATAAACATGTCTTTTAGTCGTAAGTCTGTCGGGGCGACATGCGGCGGCCGACGCCGAGGTGTTTAGGGCTTCGTTTGCATATCAAGCGTATTAACTACAAGAAAATATGATAATAGGTGGTTCGCTAAAGACAGGTGCCATTTTACTGACAATAATATTTTTATTTAGGTAAATTATGATTTTCCTACAAATAACTAACGTAACAGAACGATAATTATAAACATGTGACAACTTCTAGTAAAAATAAAATTGTAATTAATGACTTTAATAGGTGAGACTTGAGTTAAATATATTCGATAACGGGATAAACGAGCAATAAGTACCAAATCGGTAGCCGGCCGCGGCGTCAGTCAGGCGACTGACGAGAGTGCAGCTTCATTTGCATCTCGCCGCGCGAGGACGAGTTATGTCGGGACGTTTATATTCGTAGAGCAGGTGTTTTTTCGAATGCATAACAATGAAATATAGAGTATTGAAGCAATTAATAAATCCTTCAAATGGATATTGGCAAACGTTTCCCGGTTTTTAAGTTTTAAATCAAGTTGTAATAGTTACAATGGCAGCCACGCTGATATAATATACATAGATTAGGTCTTCCTAGTTATTTGTCGTGCCTTTATTTATAGATATTTGAAAGTAGCATTTTGTTACCTGGCTGATTTTAAGTAAGAATCTGCGCTTAACCATTACAATATTAACTAACATATTGTTATTTAAGTAATGTTCTGTAATTTGTTAATTTTACCTATACCTTTTTTTTCACTTTTAACATCAGTTTCCATGTTATTTTTTCCTTTCTACATACAGTATTTGTTCCAGACAACTTTACATCAGTATATAATCTGTAATAATCATGTGGAAATTTCGCAATCGTGAGTAGTCGTATCAAAATTTATATTCAACTTATATTGTTTCTTTCTGAAAAAGTGAACAACTTGAGGGTACGTACTTTTGTATTATTATTATTATTATTACTTATTTACTATGTAAGTGCAAACATTCATATTCTCGCTCTCGCCGCGACATTGACTTATAAAATAGACAGACAAATGTGTTACACTGGTTACAGCGTTGCGTTCATTCGTTACAGTCACGCGATTGTAGGCCAGGCCGGGAACAGGTTCGACGCCGGATAGGTCAGGTCGAACGCTATGCAAATAATGCGGTGACCATAAAATAGCTTTTTCGGAAATTTTTATTAATACACATTTAATCATTTTTTCGACATAAATAGCTTAAAAAAATACTGATAATGCACTAAAACTAATGGACATACAAATGTGTTCGATCAGCGTGGTATCACATGATCTTCTCTCATTCCAGGAAGAGATCCGTGCTCATCTAAGAAAAATTAGATATTTTATCAATGACCTGATTACTATATCACAGGGTCAGTTCAGTTTTGCGTGTGAAATTATCTTGAAACAACATTGTCATGACTGATATTACGCTTTATAGATATCACCCCATGCGATATCCAATAAACATATTCAGTTTTAATACAACATACAAATCGAACCCTGGAGCTTTGTTTCCAGAACGCAACATTTCTGTCATCGCGGCGACACACTGCGCATTTCCATAAAACCTTGAAGCAACGGACGAAGGCACAAAGACGATAGGGTCGATCGCGAGGCATTCGTCTTGGCCGCTTAGCAACCACCGACCCATGTGTGCGTTACCGCGGCATGCGTCCGGACGACACCGTGGAGCCGGGCACAGATCACCGCACGTGAACAGCTGGTCGATTAGGCATTAGTGCGACGATCGAGCCTACCAGCTGTCACCAATCGACCGTCAGATTTATGACGCACCTGTTATATGAAAAATAAAATCAAAGCAAACTTAGTAAGTTGGTAGATTTATTTCTGAAATTCTAAGGTTTAGTTTTAATGAAACTTTTAATTCAGGCGTATTAAGTTAAATGTATTTATAACTCAAAGGATTTAACATATTCATGTGTTAATTTATAACTGAGCTAATCATATCAAATGACACATGAATTACCTGTATAAAAAAGTGAGAATTAGATTAGCGTTAATATGATGAAAATTGAAAAATATTTATTCATAAGAAACACATATACAAATGTCAATGCAAGGGCTCTGTACTGGGCTCACCGCTTGTGTCACAGATACCCAGATACACAGACGCGTTAAAATGATGGTGTTTGACTTATGGACTTCGAGAAACTTTTTGGGGATATCCAATAAAGACTGATGGTCCCAAAAACAACCACAGCAAGTAGTTCTAATTTACAATGCTACCAAAAAATGTTCGACAGTTTAGCATGTACGAGCGATACTGCGCTCTGCTCCGCGGCCAACAGGTAGCGACTTCACGCATTGTTTCGCGGAACCGAACCGACTATCGATTGATAAACGATCGCCGATGTTTCAGACCACACTTCCCAACCTCTGAATGTCTAATGGGGCGTTTTAGAATTATTTATGGCCGGTGACAAAATCGGGGCGCTATGGCCCACCGTCCGCGGAGGCTGCGACTTCTAACGCGCGCATGTTGAACACGTTCACCGGCTCCGTGCTGATATCGAAATGGCAAACAATGTCTCGTGCTAATGGCGTCCCCGCGCGCAACTGAAATGTCTGCTCTATCGGCAATGCAATGCGTAGTGTTCGAAGTTCAATAATGAATAAAGTTAAACCAAACACGGCTCAACCAGATAAAGAGAGTCACGTTTGAATTACTGTTTGACTGTAGTAGCTGTCACAGAACAGCTTTGAGTGGTTTCTATCGATTTACTTAAATTGTATTATGCCGTCGAGATTAGTTTTTGTTAGCGTACAGAACAAGTGTGACGAAATAGATTTGTGTCGATGATTTTCTTACACATCCTTTATCAAGGGTATAGTATAGCTATCATATAGTATAGCTATCACGGGTATAGTATAGCTATCATGGGTATGTAGATTTATCTATTACTGCCTAAACGAACTCTGCATAGGATCGGTAAACACAGTCCTCGCATCAATAACCCAAAATGTCGCAAGGCTGCAACAGACTATGTATTTATCTATCAGTTTATCTCGCGCACTGAACGTCAATAACATTCAGTGTCTCGAAATAAACAAGGTGCGTGTAACTTTGTTAGCCGCGTTTGTTTCCCAAGCAACCTCCTCGAGACCGGAGTGGTGTATGTCCATTACGTCACACGCAAGTATCTGTGATAATATCTAAAGTCGTGGCCTACATGTAAATGTCTCGCTCTAAACTATGCATCCATTAAGCACCAGACGCAATACCCTTACGAGTGTAATAGGCGATGAATTATTGATTGAGAATAAATTATCACTTAGGCGCAATCATGCCCGCACCGAGACACAGAGCCGGGGCACTTCTGAAACGGCGTCGACGCGTAATAAATCACTGCGGGGTGTTCGACACTCGTCAACACGCCGGAACTGCCGGACTTGGAAGGTTCCCAGCGAGTCGGCCGATGATATTTCACTTGGGGCGCACCGTATCCCGTTCACCTGTCCATTTGCCCACACTTAGGTAACAGGTGAGCGGTGCTTGTCGGGCACAAGCGCAGGTACTCGGAACATTAACAACCTCGATTTTCCTATAGAAAATCATAATGGCCGGCGAGGAAACAACGATCGAGAGCGACCATTAATTACGCGCGCCTAACAAGCGGCGAGCGCGCGAGGTGCGCCGCCGATCTATCCGGCCGATCGACTCGTTATTTAGATCGGCCGCGCGTCGATAGATGGCGGTGACGCGCGTATCTGATTCACGACCGCCGACCGTCCCGGTACACGCCACCGCGACTATATGGCTACGCAACGGAAGAACATTATCCGAACCTTATATATATATACGGTCTTATATACGCCTTAAGATCCTGTGAAGCTACTGCTCGGGACCTCGTGCGTCTTATACGATAAGCGAAGAGTCAGTATAAATGTTTGTTTACTCTTGCGACTAAGAATTTTGCAAAT
>DWEI01003336.1:0-12953 GCA_018245875.1 Mysoria ambigua | reverse complement strand
GTAAAGAGGGAACCCTCGAGGCCCGTATTCTCGTTGCCATGCGGCGTCGTCCGCCGCGGCAGCGAACGACATCCTTTTAAGTTAGAATTAAAATACAACCAGAAATGGCGTACATTGTCAAGATTAAGGGCATTCACAACATTGTATACAATTGATAAATCCTACGGTTTTCATGTACCTAATTACTAAAATAAACATCACGACTTAGGGGACGCCGTCGTGAAAACAGATAGTCTAGACGTTTTATTAGTCGAAGAAATTACTGAATACCTAAGTATCCTTATCCGAAAAAGAGTATATTTCCCCTATCGCGATAATGTAATTGAATAATACAATACAGGTCGATATTATATAGAATGCTCTTTATTGTATAATACCGACCATATAATGTATCATATAATCAACATTTTCATTATTAGACTAAATTCGGATAATATACTATCACACTGATGAAGTGTAAACTGGTACAATCACCAGGCTTCCAGAATATTATAAAGTTGTAAAATTTCTTAAGAGAGAATCATAATTCTTCTTCAGACATTTTGACACAAAATTTGACGATAAAAATAAAGCCTACATACTCATATAGTAATATACATAATTTTTTTACTAAATAAATAATAACAACAAGAAAATCGAAATTCATTTTCAATTCCAAAACCCACAAAGGCAGAAAACAAAATATACACATGTCATACAATGAAAAATACAATAATAAAAATAACATCAAGCCTGTATTTCCCAATAGGGGTAGGCACAAAAATATAGTCACCATTGAATCCAGGACCTGTCAAAATTAAAGCTCTTTTATTTTATATAGTTTACTGAGCTTGATATAATTACAATTATCAGTTTATTCCTGTCCACTAATGGATAAAGATCTCTACGATGTCACACCAAATCCACCTCTAATAGCTGGCCTCGACCCTCAGCTCCTTGCATCCTTTGCCAGCAACTATATCGTCACTCCACCCAGCTAGACGGTGCCCTACGCTGCCTTGGTCGCAAACATAATGGTTGATATGACATCCTAACTGCCATTCGCCTGCTAATCCTTTGCACTATGTTGATCACTTTCGTTTTTTAAAATGCTTAGTCATTCCGTAGCTTTGCGAATAAAATGTCAGAAAGCGATAGAAAGTATGATAAAGCATGTTAACTAAAGATTTACATGTCGTAAATATGTGAATACCAAAATTATGAGTATTGGTTGAATGATACCGCACTACGTCGCGCCCGACCGGCGACTCGACTCAATTTGAGTCGAACGTAATTTACGTGACAGATTTTATGCTGCATAAATTAAACTGTTACGTACGTCTGGCCGCAGCCTTAATGAAGCGAGCCAGCCCTGTTGTGTGGTAGTTGGGCACTAGGTGGAGCAAGGTTCATTACAGTATTAATTGATACTTACGACCTTTTTAGCGCAAAAACCTTCTGTATTTCCGTACAATCTTGCATTGACTATTTCCCCCTTTAAAGGGTCGCTTTGGAACAATATTTTAAGTACTGTATGTTTTTTCCCAATATTCTTTCACCGTATGACCTACACACATCTACGAAAGGCGTACAGCAAGTTAAATAGACGGACAAAACGAAATTTACATAGACATTCATAATGCTAGTCCAACAAGGTTGTTCCGCTAAAACATTAGGTAACTAAAATTTTATATATTTATACATTCATAATAGATCTCTGTCGGTAGTCACAGACACTAATTAAGTTCCGTTAGAATGAGCTCAAGTTCGCGACTTATATATTAACTCTTCTAAAACATAGGTATAACTTTTAGAATACTCACAAACCTAATATAATATGCGAGATAATATTTGACCTGCTTAACAACTAAAATTCTTATACCCCAAAAGTCTAATCGGAAACACTTCCTTAGGGAGGAGTACCAAAAGTTTTACTTTCGAGGTCGGTTTTAAGCGAGGATACATACATAACCACAAAATTAAGTTAAGAAAGTTCGCGTTATACTGAAATTAGTCTCCATGGATTACATTTAACCCATTCTGTTGCCAATAACCCAACTACTTGTAGTTGTTTTGTTAGTACGAGCGATTCGTGTATACATGTAACTTCACACCTGTAATCCCCGAAGAGTTAAGCAGAGGTATGTAGACATTCCACATTCCACCAGTTACGTTTACGTCCCATGTAGAATAGACGGTGAACATATTGCCATATATCGGGCACATTTCCAAACTTATTCCCATTCCTAATCTAGCAGCCGCGCTTGTAACGGACACGAGCGACGAGGCAATTATCTATGCACTACGAGTATGTTAAGAACGCGAGCCACAGATAAACATCGTCACGAAACAGTAAAGATCCGTAGACTTCTTAATAATATTCTCCAGCATGTGAAAAATGCCGAATTTCAATCGTCCGTGTAATTATTGCCACTATCTCAATCGATCTGAGAGAAGAAAAAGTTCATACTTTTTGATGATTATGATAAACTAGATGTGCTCGCGGCTTCGCCCGCGTGTAAATCAGTGTATCACGAGGTTTTTCCCGCGTAAATACCTACCTCGTGGCAATTCTAGGATGAAAAGTAGGTTATATGTTGCTCCACAGAGAAAAGAAAAAAAATCAAATACCTAGACAAAAAGATAATCTGGCGAGCTAAGGGTGAGAGACGAAGGGTGCAATTCGGTGCCAGCTCAACATATGCTACTTGTACTTGATTGGACTTGTACTTGTGCTTGTACTTGTACTTGATATTTTGGACACTTCACAGAATATTTTTAAAGATTGTACCCTATGTGTTATTCTGACGTATAAGCTATATAGTAAAATTTCATTAAAATCCATTCAGTAGTTTTTACATGAAAGAATAACAAATGTCAATCCGTACATACAAAACTTTCGCGTTTATAATATTAATAGGAAAAATAATAGGATTGCTGTAAATATGAAAATTCTATTAACAATCTCATGATAACTTGAGAATCTTTATGAGCTACATTATTATAAACGAACTCCGCGATTTTCGGTACATAACAACCTTGAGTATTGAAGATTTGAAACAATCGAGTACTGTGCAAAAGTTAACATTGCGTTTGAACCTTTTTACAGAGGTTATGAATATTAAATTTCTTAATACCATACAGAACGAATATTCAATGCCGAACCGCTTACCAGTAAAACCGAGTAATCCTTTAAGAACAATATAAATCATGAACGACAAATACGGTTTTTGTTTCATATATTTTTTCAAATATGGAAATTAGCTTTTATTGCGGCTTATCAGAGTCGCTGGACGTGTTACTCGGAGAGATTAAGTTAATGCAATACTTATTTATCGAACGTTGATTTAAACGCTCTACTGAAATGTTATTGCTGATAGATAGATAAATATGTCAATTGAAACGAAGACGAAGTTTTAAACTGGCTATGAGCTATGCGATGTGAACAATCAGAGATTCAATGTGAAATATCTGTTTTTCCGCCTAGATAAAACTTTTAGTAATAAATCATAATAGGTAAATAAAATAATTGTTCTATTATATATACAAGTATTAAAGTATTGTTATACTTCATTAAACTTTTAATCTTCAGCTTATCTAATAGTGTTTAAGGTCATGTATACTACTAAGTAGACTATATACTACGAGTCTCTACTTAGGCCGAATGTAATTTTAACCGCCAAATACACATTCTGGTCTGCCTCGTTGGTCGTGTTGGATGCAGACGCGACTGCCGATGAGGTAGTCAAGGGTTCGATTCCCGGGTCGAACGGTATAAAATTTTCTAATTTAGATTTTCTAGTAGTGGTTCGGAGTCTGGATATGTGCCCTATGCATGGCAATAGATTCACCACCTATTCCATAGTGGGATGTAAACGTATCTGGTGAAAAGTAGGAATGTTCTGCATTACTCTGCCTACCTCTTCGAGAATTACAGGCGTGAAGTTACCTCAAATATTTTGTTGCAGATTTTAGCGGTGTTCTTAAAATTTGTTTATTGTAGTGTTAATTTTTTTAAGCACTAAACAAATCAAGTTACGTAGTGGTCGCTGCAGTCATATTTCAGTGAAGTATGTATCACTGTTACCAGTTTGTTTGTTGTTTTTATATAATAAATGTGAGTTTTTAAAAGCAAAAAAGCATCTTCAATTAATGTTATACCACATATACCGGCCTACGACGACAGCTCCATAACGGCGTAAAGGAAGTTACCGTATAAAAATGTTATACAAGTTGTAATATAAAATTAATGATGAACAAGCGTCCCGTCACTCTCACTGAAGCCCTTATATTCAACCTTGGTACATAATTAAAATTGGAAGAAGGCCACTTCCTTGAAAAAAAAATTAGTTAACGATGTTTAGGAAAAAAACAAGCCTGACAACTGACACGGCTATTAAGGTGACTCGCCAAATTAAAAATATTAAACTCGTGAGCTTATTATTCTTTAGCAAAATGTTAACGGAAGGAATTATATAGAGCTGCTTCTACCTTATATGAAGATGCTGCTTTATTTACAGTTGCAAATACATACATAAAGTTAATGATAAAAAACAATTTATGTAAGCCGCTGCTGCTATTTTATTCAAAAAAGTAATTATGATGCAATATCTACTAGTTAACTATTTAATTAGTTTAATTGTATTCATAGAAATTGAGTCAGATCATAAGAGATTGTCGTGCCAAATCAAATTATTCCATGTTCAATTACTCGCTGATATCTATTCTAATAGGATTATACCAATGCATTACGGCAACGTTAATTTGAAATTAATTATAACCCCTTGTGTTCGATAGCAATGTGACCGGCATACGAGTGCGTGTAGATACCACGAAAGCAATACTCAGGCCTATGGTACACAAAGTTCCGGAATGGATTCCAAACTTGGCAAAAGTACACTCGATTAATGTTGACATTTTAATTAATTTATCAATCAATCAAATGCATTTATCTTACAATCTTTATAAATAACAAAACTTATTAATTTGAGATTTTTTTGGAAGTCTGGCGATAATTTCTCATTTGGTCGTATTGATATTATTGTAGTTCAGTAAAATGAATCTTAATAAATAAATAAATGAACATGCGTAATAATACCTCTATATAATTCACTGTTTCTCAAACAGCACTGGGGAGTATTCCTTAAAAACAACGCCATTTGAACATTCCAGAATGTCTCCCAAGTATCCACCTCTTAATTAGAGACGCTAAAAGTATTCCTTGAATAAATTAGGTTGTACAATTAGTTTGAAAATAGCGTAGCTCTAATAAGCATAGTAGATTTAAGGCCATTAAGAGACCAAACATTATTTTATTAATTGCATTAAACGAAATTTGTAGTTAAATAACATTACTCAGTATCACTATTATTTATTAAATAATACAAAAATATGTTAATGCATTTTTAAAAACATATCACATTTATTTTCTGAAATATTTTCAATACGATATAAATCGTAAATGATTAATAATGACACTTTCTTTAGAAGAAAAGTAAAAAAAGGAGTAAACGATACGTACACAAAAATGCAACAGATCATATTAAAATGCAGATCGCGAAGAGATTACAAGCACATTTATGTGCGCTAATGTACGATACTATGTAGTTTGTACCCGTTTTATTAATGTATACGTAAAAATAAAATGCAGGCAGTGTACGTAATTTCGTAGCAAGCTTAATTTGGAATAAGCAAAACGCAGATTTTATTACTATATAAATTAGCTTTGGCGTGTACTTAAATGAAATATGAGGAAATTAGATTAGACGAACTCGAGGATATTTCGCTTTTTGCGTTAAAAAGTTTTCATTATTGTTTATTATTGTACTTTTATTATTTCCTAATATGAGTATATATGAATTTACAAGGTGTTTATGGACGATAGTGATATTTGTAAATATTAGAAATGATATATAAACATTTCAACTCAACATACTTATTTACTAGGAACACAGAGATTAATTGTTGTTAGCGACAATGTTAATTTAATAAGCCAGGACCACACTCAACCATCTTTCATCAATTTTGATAAACAAGGTAAGTTATTTTCTATTAAATGAAATTATTGGCGAATATTTTGTCTTAAAGACCATATTATACCAATAACATATACTTTCGATTAATTTGTCTAGTTTTAAATATTAAAATAGTGGCATTGATAAAATGATACGATTACTATAGACCTTAAATAAAATATACTCCTTATATTATTAATTGATAAATGACAACATATACAGACAATATATGTTTGTATTAAGCAGTATGTGCCAATATTAATTCAGAGGAAAACACACAATAGAGCAACAGAGAGCAAGAATGAACCGTGCCAATTGATCCAATCTGCAACGTCAAAGACGAAACGACGTTTAAATCTTTAATAACCGAAATACAACAAAAGGAGGCTTTTAATTCAACGGTCGAATCGGCAGGGGCTCAGTTGTGAGTCGAAAAAAAAAAGAATTTTAATATGGACAAAACATCTTTTTTTGGTCCAAAATTTGTGGGAGTAATTTCGCCATCCGAAAACGTCCATTGTGAGGTGAACGTACCTGTCCATTGTGAGATTGGTCCTCGGAATTATTTTCACCGCATTGAATTTGATTCAAGTGGAAGTCAAATATTCGTTGGAGGAATTCTATTTGTATGGAATGAGGGCTTTGTTAATAATTTTATGCGAGTACCTACTACAAGTATTTGTTTCTGAATTTGTGTAGCGTCTTAATAAAATTTGCATATTTTGCAAATTATTTATTATGTTACTAATAAAACGCGTAATGCGCCTTGACCAGAGAATACAATCCCGCGGATCCACAATCTCGCAAATGCGCATGAAACTAGAAGAATTACAAATGCGGTGTAACATGTGCGACATCCGCAAGATTTGCAAGATTTTATTTTTTCCACTAATTAACGACAATGTACTTAGTTCTGGGTATCCCAGAACTAAGTAGATTTCTTCAACTACTCAAAACCCGATAGTATCACGTAATCTCATAATAAAAGCAGAAATGACTCTTTTTGAAAATAAACAGAAGGAAAGTAAACAGAAGGAAATACCTGGAAGTAACTTACAACTTCGTTAAATCAGTTACACTTTCAACGTCGAATCTGCGAACATTTTCAGCTGCTCCATACATCCATGAACACATACAACAAAATACATTTAAATATATAAAAATAAACTTAGCTACGAAAACAATTGCAGAAGCAAGAGTCCGAATCTTAATGATATTTTTGTCACACTTTAATTCACGTAATTTCGATTTTAGTCATTTTTCGGATCTAATTTTAAATATGCTATTCGTTTCCTCTAAGGATTTTTTATTATTTCATTGTAATTGTTCGTTTCCTCTAAGGAATTTTTATTATTTCATTGTAAGAATTACATAATAATTTCGCGGGCTTACATAATAATTAATTCAAAAATTCTGTACAATTCTAGTAACTGCGGATCCGCCGTCCTGATGGTCTCAGACTTGCGGATTTTGCAAGATCGTCTTTTAAATGCTGTATCGTAATTCCTAGCTTTGACTAAGTAAACTTCATATCTACTGACATGGCATTAACTTCACTATGTATGTATATATAGTTAAAATAATGCAAGTTCATGTTAAGCAGTGCATGACTGTCTCATTAGTGGTGTTGGTCGCAATCGCGACTAACGATCAAGAAGTACTGGGTTCAAATCCGGTACTATAAGATATTCCTAAAATAAATTTTCTAGTAGTGACTCGGAGTCTCCATATGTGCCTGGTGTGTGGCAATATACTCCATAATGGGTATAAACTTATCTGGAGAAATGTGAGATGTATTACACCCTTCTGCCTACCTCTTCGAGAAGTACAGGGGTAATGTTATGTTTCTATTACGTTTACATATTAAGAACACGTTTCTACATTGATGAAATGAAACCACTGAACCCTGGCACGCGCGTCGAATTAAGAACCTCGAGGGCAAATTCAATTCATAACAAATAGGCACCCACACAAATTTTGGCGACACGCCATTTTTCTTGTCAGTTTGATTTGCTATTTCGTTCGAGAATATGCAAATAACCGGAACCGGGTGGGGTTAATATCGGCCCATTTTCTCCGATACAGAATTTTACTATCGCGTCTAGACCACGGCTATTAATGATGGTCACGCGAATGTACAATCAGAACATATTGGAACACCCCCGGACCTATGAAACAAGATTTCACACAGGCACACATATCAAAAAATACACTTGGACAAACAAGCTGAATAGATACTAACACGGAAATACACGTGTATGTACAAGAACATTATCATACGCAGTAATACCCTTAGTGTTTAACTTCACTCGCACATTGTAGAACTTTCTGGATGTCATTTTATATTTATTTCGGCGATTACAGACTAGAGTTGGTTCTCGTATTTCTAGTTAGTATGACTCATTTAAACTGCGACTTAACAGTTTTTTTATATACCTTTTTGAAGGTTCCTAACGTATCGATTGTCACAGACCGACTAAAATATTTAAAAACGTAACTTCGCGCCTGTAATCACCGAAGAGGTAGGCAGAGGAATTTAAAATACTCTCAAGTTGTACTCAGAATATCTGAATTAGAAAATGTTGTAGTATTCGACCCGGGAATTGTACCCTGGACCACCCGATCGGCAGTCGCACTTGCAACCAACACGACCAACGAGGCAGGCTGCCACTAACACGACCAACGAAGCATTTAAATATGAATTACATCAACATACATATATTTTTACTATATAAAATAACTTTACTAGATAAAAGTTTATTTCTTTACTATTCTTCTTCTATTTTACTAGATAAAAGTTTATTTCTTTTATAGATAAAAGTTAACATGTTATCAATAGGTGGCGGTGAGAATTATACGATATACCTCAATCTTATTTTTAGATTTAGTACAGACATACATACCTTCACGCCAGGTCCCTTACGGGGTAGGCAGAGAGCACGGAGTGACAAATATATCTATCCTTACAGACCTGCCGCGCCTCCTCCACGTTCATAACTCTGTTCATATGTCCACGCCGGTTTCGGAGATTGAGTAAGTATTCTATATAAGGCATTGTGTTGGAATTTCAAATATTTTTTCAATTGCAATATATGTCATGTAAACAAGGTAAACGAACATCGTGACACAAGATTTATATATGTAGGGATATAATAAACTGTATTTACATATACCATTCTTGTAAACATTATCAGTAGACAAGCGAACAGAAAATAAACAATCGTTATATTAATTATAAAGGACTATAATTGCGTAATTCATCCCCTATATTTGTTTTTCAAAAGCATTTATCATTATCATTCGTAACCTGTTTTTATTTTATCACTCTTGAATTTTTTACTGAATTACAAGAATTAAGATCGTAGTCTAACTGCAAAAGTGCATTGGAATATGTAAAACTTAAATGTGAGCGCATTTAGCTTTAAATTTATTTTAAAAAGTTACGTAAGTATGTATGGTGTCAACTCAAAAGACGATTCAATTTCCTGTGTCAAGACGCCTATTGGACCGTGGACGTCACCGACACCGCGCCGTCCTGAATGTCAGGGCCGCCACATGACGCGTAACATTAAAAGCATCATGCATTGTGTTGACTTGTAAAATGTATGACGTCGCAATGGAGACAAAAATTACTTTGGTTTTAATGCAAAGAAATTGTTATTAGAAATTATAATTAAATTACTTCTTGCTCTGACTATCAAAGGGATCGCGGCTTTAAGGCTTTTTTTTGAAGGACGTAATGCTATAAAAATATATATAAAAATACCATGTACGATTTTCAATATTTAAATTAATAGAAAATTAATAAACAGGTTTTCTATATTACCACATTAATGATTAGCAATATTTTAATTTGTATGTTTTATTTTTGTTTTTTTAATATTTTAACAAAAAATATTATCAATGCGAATGCTTGTTATTGACTGAAATTTATAATTCAATATCTCTCAAGAAATCCCTTTTCATTTAATTATTTTAAGAATATTAACTAGTAACCACTAGTCCACCTAATAAATATTTAATAAAAGAGGTAAAAAATCTCTGTTGGCTGCTGCCCTACGACATTTGTAACCCAACGCGAAAAAATAATTAGGAATGGTTTTATTAGTATCGATTTAAATATTAATAGCTGATTTAAATATTAGGTGTTAATAAGAATATAGTTTGTTACTATATTTAACTTTTATGTTATGAAAATAAAGCCACATTTTTATTTCAAGAAATAAAATCACAATTTTTTTTTTTGTATCAACTATAAAGATATACTAATCTAGTATGTAACATTAAATTAAATAATTTTAAAATTCACATCCATTTCAGATTCCAATTACAGTTACGACCGCGATTCGTGGATGTTATACGTAGGTACTATTCCAACAGCAGTATGAATGTATATTACATTCTTCGTAAAACCTGCCCGTTTTAAATGTTATTTCTGTATTGGATATGGTCACGGATATCCAGTGTATATGCCGCGTGGTTTATTTGTTGCATGGTATTCATACATTAAAGTGAAGGTTAAATTACAAACTACATCCGAAATAATCGGGATGAACTGTATCATTCTAATATGAAATGGGACGGGGAACGGGGACATGTATCATTGTAATATGAAACATAGTACAATGTACAGTGAAACGTAATATTATAACGTGACATGTATTATTTAAAGTGAAACGTAATATATTAATTATAATCACGTTTTATAAGGCCATAAAAGAATAAATTCCTTTAATAGAGAAATTAAAATAATTGGAACCTATAAAGCTACATATATTTGTGTTAATTTGAAACTTCTGCATGAAAGCTGCCAGCTTTTAAGATTAAAACGTCCCGTAAATTGCTGTAAGTTACGAACAGGAATGAAAACATTTTCGCACGCCTTATTTCAAGGGTACGAGTCTCAGCATCAGTAATTTAAAGGAGAGCTGTGATGAAGAAATCGTATCTTGTCAGTACATGGACTTGTGTCTTGTGCATTGCAAGTAATGATATTTCTTGAACGACAAAACTTTAGGATCTTCTTTATAAATATATAGCACATACCCCTGGGAAAGAGTTTCTCACTTTCACTAAAAATAGAAATACTCACTAAATACTCACTAAATACTCACTAAAAATAGAAAACTAAAATCTAATTATTTGAAAACTAAACGAAATATTCAAACACAAAGAATTTGAAAAATAATATTTGTCTGTAAGCAATTCCCGTTTATTCTTAATCAACATGATATCGTAATTCTTTTCTATTAACTAAATAAATACCTTTATCGCGTTTAAACATCTTGTCTTATTTTCGTATCATCCTTTGACAAGTAATTCTATTAATAAATAATAAGAAAATAGTATTTACCTAATATTATTACGTTAAATACAAGACACCTTGCTAAAGTCAACAACCCGACATTTCTTTTAGCAATTTATCGCTTCATACGAATCAATGTTATGCGGACATATTCAATGGAAGTAGGTACAATCACTTACAAAATGACTGTAATATAACATTTTTAAATATAATATTTCAATGCTTATAATTTTGAAAATTATTATCATTATCAACATCAACTATTTTATTATTCCACACTGGAATATGCATCTACATCTAAAAATCTATAGGTAAATGTAAAGAGTGAATGTCTCATCCGGTCCAAGTACGGTTTGATAGACTTCACATCCATTAGCGAACATTATCACATACTCGCGAGGTATGCAAGTTGCCTAATCATGAAAGATACAGTCATGTCATTTATGGAAGCTTCCTGATTTTTATTTTCCTTTTGTAAAGATGTATTAGTGGGACACTGTGGTTGAATACCTGTGTTTATATGTATTTACACTCATAGTACAAAATACGTTATAAAAATCATCAAATATCACTGGTATTGTATTATATATAAACACAGCGCAATTTACTATTACTTAATTGAAATTTATTCGATCATTAATATTATTTATACATTCGATCGAAATTTATACATTCGATTGAAATTTATACATTCGATCTTCATATTAATATTATACGGAGTCAGTTCTCCGCGAATGTACTTTAAACATTAAGGACTCTCACTCGTAACGAATCGCAGACGTGACTTCTTATCGAAAATGCGTAGTAAGAGCTCGTTTGTACCGACAAATTGTCAAAGTGATAAATCAGTACACCCCCTTATTATTTCGTCGATAGCTCCGTTCGAGTCATGTAACCCCGGTGTCGTCGTAAGTAATATTACACGTAAGGGCTTGTTTGTTCATAAAAGGAGAAAAATAACGCACAGAAAAGATATTTTGCTACATCACGCGGATCTTGTGTTTGTTTATACGAAAAATATGTTGTTAATTACAGAGCATTCGGATTATTATTCGCTTACTTCGTTTGACAAACGTTAATTATAGTTATTATACTGATAATACAATATTTTATCCCGTTTAGTATTTCAAGCGTAGTAATTATTAAGTAGCCTGTTTATTACACGTACTTTACTTCGCTTCTAACTATCGCTATGTCACGGTGTAAAGAAATTGTTTTAGTGGTTTTGGCGTGATAGCAACACAGACTGCTAGGTTTACATTCCCCTTGAGAATACTACTTACAAATGGATATAATCATACTATATTTATATACTTCTATATAAAATGTTGTACAATTCTCTAACAAGGGGTGTTCACTTTCAGCGTGAAGAGGGTAAATGTCAGCAAGCTTTGAAACCTAAGTGCCTGCGTTACAATCCCCGAGTAGAGTTCCAATAAGGCCACTTTCGATCTAATTGGTGGGCCAAAACCTCTCATACATATCACAGGTACCAATAAGAGCTTATAATGACCTTTTGCACGCAATAATTATATACTATCGCCTCAACCAAGTGAACAAGATAAGATTGAGATTCAGTACCTATACAAAGAGAAGCCAGGGTCTTGGGCGTCCGTACCCTAAAGAATGAATAAGACTATGTATATTATCGACAT
>DWEI01003335.1:0-12960 GCA_018245875.1 Mysoria ambigua | reverse complement strand
TGTGTCTGTATGTGGCGAGTGTTAAATCGGAAGACATTGATTTTGACGCCTCTCACTATTTGTTTAAGCGTTTTACGTAATTATGTGTCTTCAGCCTGCCGCGAAGAGCCGAGGTCAAGGTCGGCGACCAACGCGAAGATAAATATTGAAGTATTAGGTGTGTTTGAAAGCAGCCTGTTCGGTTTATTTGCACGAGTACTTGAATATATATAATATATGTCGACAAGTGCAACCTGAGCTGTAGGACGATGACCTTAAACATTATTATAGTATACTTTAGGCGTGGTTTTAGTATAAGGGAAACGAGTTCGTGTACATTATCGTAACATTTTAATACGCAATTATGTGTATGGACTGTGTCACAGTACTTCGTTTTATGTATGATTTTTACAAAACTGGTGTACTTACGCAGTCGATTGTCTTTCGTGGAAACAATAATCGAATAACTCGTCTGGCTCCCATCACACATTGCGGTTTCCAAGGTTTGTTGTAAGACCGGGTTTAATTCATAATATGTTTTGTTTAACTTCATATTATGGATATATAGTCAACTGTTATCAGACGCTGTTATTAAGTTAATCAGTAATAAGGAAATAATTCAATTGTCTGTATTTATTTATCTTCAATACATACAAAAATCCCACATGTAATGTAATAAATAATAAACAACGGTACTTTAGTAATAAAACGCTTTATGCAAATATTACGATACAACAATGAATAAAAAATAAATTAATATGGGAATATTTATTTTAAGTTATAATTTATCTATATAACAACATACTCTTACGCTCCATTAATACTAGAAGGCCAACCTCGACAGCGCAACGTTTATCAATACAACTACGAGACCTTCACGAGATTTGAGGCTAGCGTTAAAATATATCGGTATCAGAAGTCCTTATGCTCCTTGTAAAACCAAGGATAACTTTTATCTACAAAGCTCCGAAAGCGTGCGCGACACGGCTCCGAAAAATCAGTCGAGTAACACAACCGTCACATTAATTGACAGAAATACTGCTATTAGAATAAATCCGCACCGACCGACCGGTCACGTCCGCACCGGTCTACACGTACACGGTGCCGATTCTGATGTGCGGCTTCGGTTTCGTGAACAGGTCCGTCGCGGTCTTGAATATGCTGAGCAGGGGCCTGAACGTGGACGTCTCCTGGTAGTAGGGCTGCGGTTGCCGGTACTGGTACCGGTATTGGTTGTTGTACTGGTTGTAGAACTGATAGTTGTACTGCTGGCCGCCGTTGCTCTCGGGGATGACGTTCGAAATGTATCCGTTGGTGTTCACGTTGTCCACCGTCTGATAGCTCGTGGAGGCCGTGTAGGTGGTGGACGCTGCAACAGAATTGAAAATTATAGTTCACATCACACTTATTCCTCGGGTCAACTTCTGCCGTGAACTTCCATATGAAGAGACAAAACGCATAAAGCTTGGGCTTGAGGAACATGTCTTATTATATATCTACATTTTTGGTATTATTGCATTTTATTTCCGATATTTATAATCTTTTAAACGATCCCAACTGTTTGTTTTCAGTATGAGCGCCGTTACTTACAGCATAGGCCTGAATATTTCCTCGACTCGGACAGTCCGAAAGTGCTGCACGACGGGTAACCCTTCTCGTACGGGTTGGACCCGAGCACGTTGCCGCCGGGGCCGTAGTTGCACACGTACAGTTTCGTGTACCCACGCACGGGATCGTAGTAGAATGTGTACCCGCAGCCCACTTGTGAAGTCTCACCCCACACCAACTGTGGATTAAAATATTGTCATTACACACGACATCGAAAGAGATAAATACTTTGATATCTTTGTTACAGTTTCCCAAAAAATCGAAATATGTATATCGTCTCATAGATTTCATTTGAAATTTACTACACGAATATTGGGTACACACCTGAGAATAGTGTCCCGTTCCATGTCCGCCGCTGATTGGCTTGAATCCGTAAATGCGAACTTCGTCGAACCAAGCGTCGATCTGCTTGTTGAAGTCGGGCTCGGAGTCGGCGGCCTCGGACGGCGGACGGGTAGTCCAGGTGGCGGCGAGGTTCTGGCCCACCGGGAAGCGCAGCACGTCGCGCTGCGACGCGCGATCGTGGGCCGGTGTGCACTGGTCGGCCCATCGCTGCGCGGTCGCCGCTAGCTCGTCATCCCACACCTGAAGAACAGAAAGCGACAATACTGAAAATTGATCATTTTCATTTAAAAATTGTCAAACGTGAACACTATAAGCGATTTCTTTATATGTTTGGGCTTTGCGACACTGAACCTTCATAAGGTCAATGTGTTCGAAATGCGCGAAAAATACTCGACATTATACAGAATATTAGACACTATTATTTCGCCTCAATACTTGGTTATATAAAATTGCAATTTTACCTACTATATATTTGTAACAAAATGTTATCGCATTTGAAACCTACGTATGTGTAAACAACAAGATTGTGGGATTTTAAATATATATATTTTTAACTACAAATGCATAATATAAAAATTTAAATTAAACCAAAAGTACCGGACGGATGAACGGTTTGTTTTATACTTTAACATAATATCGAATGGGTGAGCTTTTGGAACCGATGTATGCATAAGGAATCATTGCCATTACGGAAAACATGACTGACTTATGGTTTCGTGTTTCAAAAATTATTTTACCTATAGCGCATCTAACAGTATCGTTTCGACACAATACATTATCTCTCTTAATTTTATTAAATGAAGACAAGCGTTCTTATTTATCGCATATTCTTTGGTAACAAGACGTGTTTAAGTTTTATCGATCCCGTTTAACGTCTTCCTATTCAAATCAGATAGATAATTTTGGCATAATTTACTGTATATTTTAACATTAAGCCTATAAAATGTTTCATATGGTTTGCGTCATTTAAATTATTATAGATTCGGTCTGCGATGAAATCATTTGGCGTTTCCAATGATATAATAAGATGTTATTATAGTGAATGATAAAGTTAACATTTTGAATAATTCACCCACCATTTCCATCATATTAGCGGCCGGTGGCTGGCTGGAGACTTGCCCCAGGGCCACGGATTGCCGGAGGCGGTTGTGCGCGTCCACGATGGCTTGCTTCTCGTACGACGCCAATCCTCCTGATCCTAAAGATCAAACGGTTCGTTATTACATGTAAAAATAGTGTACTATTTAGTTAAAAAAAAAACAACACAATTCTCAAGTACAATTTGATCGACAATAATCCTTAAAGCAATTTGATGATAAAATTCAATCGTGACATTTGCAAAAGATCAGAAAGTAAAATCAATATATGATCCACGATTTTATAATTCACCGGATTTATCTGATTTATTGGAACTGTGCGTATTACACAGGTGTCTGTGTCAATAAATTTTTACGACCTCGGACCATACGAGTATGTTAATGATCCATCTTTTTGGTCGAATTCATTTCGCGGAATCCAGACTGGGTGGCGACTTGGTTAAATATTTTTTTTCTCCTTTGATTGTCATCCATTATTTGAACGTCTGCGTGCTGCCATGACAGACTCTTGGATATTTCTGGTTGCTAAGCACTTATTTAATCTTTAATATCACAATGTATTTGATCAGTACATCGCAGAACACAACATTAGTAACACAAGTAAAACTTGATACTTGTCTTACATAAGTATGCAACATAAAAGTTGAGTCTCTAAACTTTTATATTGCATACATAAATTAAATTAAAATCGCTTGTAATGATCTTTCGATAACTTACTTAACAATTGTTTGCCGACACCGCAGCCCTCTGTTGCTGCGAAGAGACCTCCCATAACAAACAACACTAGGGTTATCATTTTTTTTTTTTCTATAGTCTATTCACAACACTATTAACTGAAATTAAATGCACGTTTTAATTTGAGATTCGTAACAAAAGTTGTATGTGCCCACTTATATTTACGAAACGTCAAACTATATGTATGCAATCGGCCGGTGATCCTCTACACGGCGTGTAGCGCGCTCTCCGGGTCTTAGTTATTTGTGCGGCGAGCCGGTCCGCCGGTCGCTTAAGTACTCCGTCGCGGCGTTACTATGGAGACTCGGCGACGCCATCACACCTTCCACTTCGCTTGAGCGGCTCAAACGTTTCGATTCGTAGCATCCGTGACAACTGGCTTCCTTAATCCAGCTGGAGCACAGGTGGCACCAGTGGGGGACCTACTCCAAATAAAATTATACCATCAAATGTACACTTCAGTTTACAAGCGAATGAGACCATGTAGCTCCGTTTATGCCCCCGAATGAAGACAATAGTAGCGATCGCGGCGCGCACTGTCGCACAGTTACGAAACGAAGAAAGGTTAAACGGCCACCGATCGACCACTTTTTATCTGCGGTAATAATTTAAAACTCATTATGCTGCACCCGTTGGTTGTCAATGAAATCGGGTTCTTGTGATGTGTCCGAGCCAAAGGTGGAAGTATGTTGACAGATATTGGCCGGAACGGAAGTGGTCTTTAAGCGAAATTATAGGCGGCCAAAAACAAGGAAAGAATAACGTGCAATCAACGTTTTTGTGTCAAAGGCTACTTAATTTTATGGCTTTTACGATCGTGGCTGCATTAAAATTTATTGTTTGTCTAGATCGATCGATCTAGATAAAGAATACATTTTCGCTCTTTGTTCTCTTTATCCGCCGCGGCATCTCCCTTTGTGAAACTGTGTTTTATTGTAATTATGTGGAGATATATGAAAAATAAAATTTTTAATTAAACATAAAAAGAAAGACGTCGATTACGAACGCCTTAGGAGACAACTTGTCTGTTACTCACCAAGCCAGTTTACCACCTGAGGTGAATTTTTGCTCGCGCTTCGCTAATTTACATATTAATATCCTTTTATTTATATTATTTATGATTGGTTGATTAATACATTAATAAAATATTTTTTACCTCGTTCTAAAATGCATTTATTCACTCGTCATATAATTCGAAGAAATATATCATGATTTAAGTTTACATTTAAAACTTTAGTCATTTACGAGTAATACATCACTACCTGTAATAAACGTGTTACTGATTAAATACCGAAAATATACAACGTATATTTTTAAATTTATGCCAGAGACCGATTGTCCTAATTGAACAATTAAGATGTAGGGTTTTTTTAAAGAACGATCTACAGACATAAAACACAAAGATTTTTTATACATATCGAGTAATATTTTTAAACTGTTTACATAAAAGCTGTGTTTGTACAAAAAATGACGAGTCACGAACATAATATTGCGCTGTTAAATTTTTGCCATTTCGATATGAGCTATAAATACATGGATAACAATATTTATTATCTGATATATTAATACAACGGTAAATCTTATCGTTGGTACGTCAAAAATAGACAAATATAATTAATTATTAAATGACACGATGTATAAATTCATGATTACATTTTTTAAATTCCATATAACTATGTCGATATCATCTCGAAAGTAATATCCAGTTTGTGTGACCTTTATATAAATGACCTTATTATTACATTATCAAACAAACCTGTAACTACATAGTCAAAGATCCAGCGACAACCAAATATGAATTAATTTCTGGTTGTTAAATATTTTTAGAATTTATATTCATAAACTTTAAACGAATGTAAAACTTGGCATCGTTTAAGTAAAACATGGAAGCGTACTACACCCCTCTACCTACGTCATCGAGGATTACAAGCGTGATGATACGTATTTTTCAGTTATTAAGGAAACCTTCTTGAAGTTGAAAAAATCGCAAAATAAATATAAATGTTTTCTTCCTGGTGATGACTCGAAAGATGGAGCAACTTGCTAACGGGTTGGTTCTCGAAAGCCGGCTTCGGCAGACAAAGCGTCGGCGACGCGTCCACGCTGTCTTAACTGCTACGTGTTTAATATCACGTTTGTACTTATGAATTTTAATATCCTTGTGCCATTGTCAATAATTTTCAATGCCGAAACAGGTGGATTCGGCGTGATGGAATCGCATCAGGAAATCATTGAGAAAGTTAAGTTCTTTTAAAAATTACATTCAGATAAGGTAATGTAAGGTAAAATTGAAGTTTTTCTTTTAAAATGTAAATATAGTTACCTCATTTTCAATTTTTAATTTCAATTGTCGCAATCTTTTTATCATCTTATTATACTGTCGCAATATTTTTATCGTCTTGTTATGACAATATTTTCATTAATAAACTATTGCCTTTGTGTAATTTTTAATAGACAATTTTTTTACGTAATTAAGCATGATTTATGTAGTTGTACGAAAGTTTCGTCCAATCTGTTTTGTGAGTACATACTACTTATGAACAAAATTGACTTTTATTTGCTGCGGTCTTTCCACATTTTAATATTATGCCATGTGTAAAGAAGTTAATTAAACATTTGTGGATTATTAAAACAAGTAAGTAGGTATTTATTAAACATAGTCTTAAAATGTTTAGTTTGTTGTAGTAAAATGAATATTATAATTATATTCTGTTTACTTTCCAGTTCTTCGGTGATCATGACAAATAAATTACATAATATTTAGTTGTATATTGATAAAGACTCGTTAATATCTATTAAACAGGTTGAAAGTTACGCACGAATATAAGATTAATTTTGCGTAAACAAGTTATTCGACTTCAAATTTTAGAATGTTTGTTCGTGTCAATCCGTTAAATATTCACGTAGGTTTTATCAATTGTAATTTGAACTTTCGGTTTATATAAAGTTTATATCAAAGATATATCATTTTTTATGGTCATCGACTTCAGTTTTTAAATTCATGTACTATAGTGAACATTTATTATTTGTTTTCAAACTCATGAGTTTACCGTTGATAAACACAATACATCCTGCTAAAATGGTACCTACTTAAATATTTTTTGTATTGATCAGCTGTCGTCATACACGCAAGTAGAGTTCCGATGTAAAGCAGCTTAACTATTTGCCAACCAAACATATTATAGTACAACCAAGCCTAATTTGGTACAACCAAGTAAATTATGTTACAACCAAACATATTTAGGTCTATACTAGTTTTATATAGGTTATAAGCTACTAAATGAATCAATAATGAACTTTGTAAAATTGCACATAAGCATACAGAATCTAAAAGAATGCACTAAGGGCGATGGTTGACGTCAGAACTTTATAAATTAGGTGTTACCTAGGGCGTTACAATAAAGTCATAGCAAGGGATTCTAATTTGCCTTTATTAAATAAATGTATACGACGAATATTACGATTATATTTGAATATCATGGCCTGTCAATTTAAACTCCATACACACATGACTTAAAATGAAACAAAATTATTCAGGCATAGATGTGAGAAATAAATATGACCTAACGTAACATACGTAACTTCACGCCTGTAATCCCCGAAGAAGTAGGCAGAGGAATGCAGAACACTCCCACGTTTCACTTGTTACGTTTACGTCCCGCTACGGAATGGGTGATGAGCCTATTGCTATGCATCGGGCATATATCCAGACTCCGAACCACAACTAGAAAATCTAAATTACAAAATTTTGCAGTGTTCGACCGGAGAATCGAACCCGGGACCTTCCGATCTGCAATCTCACCTGTAATGAACACGACCACCGAGGTAGCGATAATTTAATCTTAATAATTCTTAAGAAATTATAATACCATTTTGATTTAAATTATTGTACTACTACTGACGAAACATTCTACATTTTGACATCATTTACATAAAGTATAAAAACATGAGATATCTAAATAGGTTCTTCAACGGATTAATAAAGAATTGTTTAATTTGCTCATTTGAAAAAAATAAACGTCTGTCTCTTAAATTAAAATATATCTATTACTGTATCTGTATATCCATTAGACTAAAGATAACGTTGAAGTTGTACGGTAGTTACGTACTGATAAATCAAGTAGCATAAATTAATTTGAGATAAGCGCTCATTTGGTAAATTAATCACATTATATGCGAAATAATCACGTCTCAATTTGTATGCTTAGGCTTGATTTTCCAGCGAGACGCTTTGCAGATATTCTTAGGATTTTTCGTTCTTACCGTCGGCGTGTGTCTATTGCATTTGAACGAGTCAACTTGAAAGTTTTTTAATAAAAAGTGTATGTCTAAGAGACACGGTGAAGTTGGTTGGTTGGAATTATGAAGAAGCTTCTTTAAATCCCTGCCCTGGGTTCAGTATGATTTGCATACAATATTTTAAACTGAAAATATTTTTTGTACACCTACTGTAAAATTGGAAACGTATTACTGATTGTTTATAAATTGTGAATTACACATATGAAATATAAAATATGTATATGAAACACAGTCATGCGTTTTCCTACGTGGACATTTTACATGCATCTTCCATTTTTAATACATTTTCCTTAAGGAGTAAAATCATCTGATTACTTTTTTTAAATAATAATTGAATCCAAACATTCCACTTTAATAAAGGAAATATTTGTGTTATTATTTAAAATGAAATTAAATGTGCTCGATGTATTGCAATAGGTTCACGACCTATAGTTATAACGTAACAATGTATTAAGAGCCTATGCTACCTGTTCAGGGATTAAAGGCGCGATGTTATTTGTTTTTAAATAAAATTCGAACACTGGAACATTTATAAGTAATATAGGACGATTGGTAACCCAAAGTAATAAGGATTAAATTTGTTTTCAATTTAGAAAATGGCTTCAGAAAATATTTATTTTCTTATTATCTGTCTACCGATTTTCTGAGTACCTCAGCTCCATTCTTAACAAGTCAAATGCGTTTGTTGTAACACTTATATTTTTTGCTTGTTTTTGTTTTGCAAAACAAGACGGTGAGCGACTGCGCATATGAAAGACATCGCGACACGAGAATCTAAGTAAATGTTTAACGGTCAAGTAAACATATGTTCCTACCAGGAATATCATAATATTTAATTTGATAATATTTAAGCAAGTACTAACTATAACTACGCAGAAACAATGATGATTGCCACAAGCGAGCTGGTTTACAAGATTTCAATAATATTATCAAGACACACACTTTTTTCATACACACGCAATATTATCAATACACAACATAGATAACATTACTGGTTATTGTGATGTTGAATGTATACGCTCTTAGGAATTTAAAATTAATGTAAAAAAATGACTAAATATTCCAACATTGTCACAAACATTTTCATGCCTTTATCATTCCACTGTTAGGCCTGGGTCTCCACCTAGAAAAAGCAAACTAGCGAAAAACGTGATATCAATCATCAGGTTTCCTCAAAGTGTTTTTCCTTCATTTATACTATATGATAGGTAACATGAAAATCGTACAATAACTTAAAGTTGTAACGCACCGGTAGTGAAATCGTATATCTGAAGAATAAGTGTTGTACCGAAACGACTAAGCTGTTATTAAATATGACACAAAAATAAAATTGTTAGCTGTCAAAACAAACGTGTAACATATAGTTGATACAGTTAGACAAATGAGGCGCCTTGCTCTGCAGAGACCTATTGACCCTTTATCGGGGTTAGACAGTTGTAACACACTGTTTGAATACATTCTAACGAAAGTCAACAAATCCATTGACCCAAAACTTGGCAACATGTTTCGCGGTGAAGCGTACGCTTACTTGGGTCACTGTCCGATGGTCGAGGTTTCCGAATTGCGGTTTATTATGTGCATGCAAGTGGATTTAAAAGATCTTCATTAATACAAAGCTCTTCACAATCTATCAGCATACTGTCATTGGTAATAGAAGTAGCATAACGTATAGTATTTTTCGACTCATTATGAGATTTGATTTTATTAATACCAGTCAAATTAAAACTGAGTTCAATTCCAGTTAAATGGAATCTTTAAAACTTTTATTAAATGTGAACTATATAAGACTCCTTTATCGTATAACTGTAATTATACATGGACAAAACGAATATCTCATATTTGCAAACGTATCTACCCATACTTAAATGTTAAACGTAAAATTATTACCAAAAAAGAAGCTAAAGAAATGCGCACAAACTTTGAACTTTTTAAATGAATTTCCACTTACCTGAATTCACTAAAAATAATTTTATCTCACCATTTAAGACTCAATTACCGTATACAGTACACAAGGTAAGTAGACGAAAAGAATTCAGAAGCTTGGTTAAAAAAAACGGCTTGACGACAGACACGAACAATGCGAGGAGCTTCCTCCCGACGCCGCAAATATCGGAGGTATGAGCACTTAAAAATAAATACGTGGATAAATACACGATGCAAGCGACATATTCAAGTTCCATCCCGCTCGATGCCTATGACATTTTAATCGGACATGTGTCATATTTTCTTTGGATTAATTAATTGAATCAATTAAATAGATAAAAGATGCATATTCACGACAATTTGTCGGTTATAGTGAAGGTATTCTAGTTGAATATAATAGAAGATGGACGTTAATTTATGATTTGTTGTTGCTAATTAATGTTACAAGTTATAATTATAGAATTCAATTTCCAACCATCCTACGTGCACTACCTGCCTACGTTGCACTTACTCAGAAATCTAGCGTAAAAATTAAATGTACAATTATCACAAAAAGATACCAATTTTAAATGTACATTTCTATAAAGATTTTTATTAAAAAGAAGTTAAACGTCTACAGTTAAACATTATTACTTACATATTCTCACATCCTCTCACCAGGTACTTTACGAGATAGGTAGAAACCACTGAGTGCCAGATTATTCTATTCTTATAGACCTGTCGTGCTTCTTTCACATCTATAACTCTTTTTACCTTTTTGCCCACCGGTTTCGGAGACTTCTAACACCTCCATCAGTTAGTATAGAATATGATTTGTTTGATCAACACATGGTGTCGCTTGGTGTCCCTCTACAGCGGTGTCTTTCAACATTTGCATTGTGTATCTGTTTCATCAGTTTTTCTTCAGACGTTTTCTAAACACATATGAACCATCGGAACATGCCCTTTCTCATTTTTACACCCATACTCTGTTATACAAACCATTTTTGTTACATCAGATTTACGAACGCAGTAGGCGAGTGTAAAGCCACATATGCGGCGTAACGACCTCATCTCGAATGCGTTTATTATACTTTCATTGTTTTTTATGGGTAGACACCTCTCGTTTCCATAAATTACCTTCCTGCACTCACTCGTTTCGCTGAGTTAGCGGTGTACCTACCATCCCTGCAGAAACCACATCCAAAATATACAATCTGTTCCAGCACTATAACATTAACCACCACCTTTGCTGTAGATCTTTACTCAACTCTTTCAAATACTCCTTTAAATATCGAAACTTTTATCTGGGTCATATTTGTAATCATTCATTCAAAATCAATCATCATTGACTATTGTGATCGGTGTTTGCAGCTCTGATGTTGTGGTACCGATTAAATCTGCGTCGTTAGCTCGGTGCAGGCATTTTATCACTAATTCACCCATATTTACACCCACATTTGTTTCTAGCAGTCTTTACAGGCATATATGATATACAGCCTGATATATGATAAACAGCTTGGCTGTCATTACGCAATTGTCAGATACCAATATTAACATCAAATCACGGCGATATATCCCATCTCCTGCACGCATGCTTGAGAGCTTGACATGCTGTAACTTGTATGAACCGCATAGTATACAGGAAATCACCGTTTGTGCTATATTATGGTAAAATGCCCCCATGCTCCTTCCATTTGACCATGCCAAACGCCTCGAAATTCACAAAACTGCAATAACCCTTCTGGCAGACAGCCAGATCCTTATCTGCGATGTTGCGCAAGATTAACTTCAAACTCGAAAATACAAATGAAAACAATCCATAGTACCCGATCTGTAATTAGAACCCAGGGCCTTTCCAACCGGTAGTCTTGCTTGCACCCACCCCGACCAATGGGCTCTTAAATTATTAGTCAGAGGCGGTACTTCAAAGAGAATAAATAAAACCTAATTAGTCCGCATGATTAAAGTTGTGACCAATTTAATATTAGAACATAGAAAGTACAAATTTATTTTCAGTTTTTTTCTTTCCCATGTACTATGTATAAGCCAACTTTCAAATTTTTTCGTAATGTAATTATGAAAGGCCATACAAATCCACATATTCTTAACTTATTTCACCCTTCAATTACTATGCTTCCGTCCCTTTTAAAGTTGTTCTAATGCTTTTGCAATCATAAAATATTACGTTTTATAGTAAGCCTTGACATATAGGGTTTATTTTCCTTGTTAAATGGACATGGCCTTGAGAGAATTAACTTATACAACATCCGTAATACTGTAGAAATTAATTTTACAATATTCAATATGAACATTGATAAATCGTTTGCCCTAACTCAAGAATTAAATTATTATAAACCAGAAAACAAAACAGTAACTGTATTATAGGATCGTGTTAAGTTTTGGTGTAGATTTCAGCCTATATCGGGGTTCCATATTTATATTGTCGGTACGTATGATAGATTGCATGTTATTTTAAACGGACAATGGATATTACAAAAATATATAACATCCTAAAATAAACTAAGTATTAGATTTTAAACAGTAAACGACTACATTTTCAGGAACCCGGCACACCCAAGTGTTTTCCTTGACGCTTTGAAAAGGATGAAAATTCTGTTAAACACAGTTGATATATTAAACCTCGGCCTCAACCCTTCTCATTGAGGCAGGAGATGCTTATCAAACAGGTCTAAGTCACGAACGATCTATGAACTTAAGTAGTGCCAGGCGTATAGAGCTTAGCAAAGATTTATCGCATGTGTTAAATTGTAATTAATACTTCCGGTAATATTTAATAGTCGTCAAATCTCGTCGAAGGCTTTCGAATGGAAGCTCTTAAAAATAATATGGGGAATTATTAAAATCAAGTAATACAGAGCAATATGAGGTAAAGAGGGTCGTATCTAGATGTTTGTAAATTACCTTCTTTACAATACAATTCATAATACGAACTCATATTACGGTATATATTCGCATGGAGTCAAATAATGCA
>DWEI01003334.1:0-12960 GCA_018245875.1 Mysoria ambigua | reverse complement strand
CGGTGAATCGTGGGAATGTTCTGCATTCCTCTGCCTACCCCTTCGGGGATTACAAGCGTGAAGTTACGTTACGTTAAAACTGCCAAGTAGATGTAAGTTCTGAGGGTATCATATAGCCAATGATGGCTAACATAAAGTTCATAATATCGTAGATGTATAATTAACATCAGTTTTAGTATTTATTTGTAATATAGGAAAATACTCAGAACGGCTCAGGCGCCAAGCACTCCACGTGCCTCTCATTATCATGACCATTCATTGTTATTTATAATTGAGTGCACGTAAGTCTTTTTAACGAATTTCCGCTACATTAACATTACGGAATGGTAAAGTATTGGCAGAGCGTCTCGCCGCTGCTGCCAACGGTCAGTTAAAATTTATTAGTGCTTCCCAACTATTAATTTACTTGATAATTATAAAAAAAATATTATTGATAAAATAACTTGAGTGCTCTACGACAATATCTACAAACGATAGAAAGTGTGACTTCAGAATGGGTAGCATCTGATTGATTTTATAATCGATAGTTAATTGTATAACGGAATCTGACGAAAATTACCTAATATACGATATATTGTAACAGGACTGACGCTAACAGTGTTGTTAACGGTCGTAACATCACTGCCATAATCTCCGAAAAGCTAGATAGAGGAGTATATTACATGGCCACGTTTCGTCAGTTACGGGTCCGTCCCATCATGGGGTAGGCGGTGTTTCTGTTGCCGTGCACCGCAAACCCTGACTACCGTACCTCCCGATCGGCGGTCGCGTTTGCAATCAACACTACCAACGAGGCAGTGTATGAATACCGTTAGTTTATAAGCAACTTCTACAGGTTGCTTATTAAGTAACTACTATTACTAACTATTAATTAACTATGTCTATAGAATTGCTATGTCAGATCGCTTAGACTTTGTAAAATCTGTTCTAAATTTTTCTACAAATACGATATTTCTTTTAGATCGATCGATATCCATTTATGTGGTCTAGGGTCGATCTATCATAAAAAGCACTCCACAAACAGATCGACTATATTAAGCTAATGGTGTTAGCGTGGAATAGGTTACGGGGTATACGCCGCTTAGTATATTTCACGAGAGTAATAAAGTTCTATAACCGTCAGATAGATCTGGAGAATAGACGATAGTCATAACCAACACTTCATATTTAATTATAGCGTCGTAATAAGTTACGCCATTAAGCTTCTCTAAAATGAAGCGTTTAGCTGCGTAATTTTATTCTAATCAACTGTCATATAGATACTTCAATTGTCGAATCGATTAACTCCATAAAATAAGGATTTAAGAAAAACTATAAAATATATGTTGTTTTTTAAAATTCCTTACATATTACATATTTAAAAATATTATGTAAACTGTTGTATTGTAGACGCTACTTTGATCTGTCGAATATGTGCAGTTAGGACGTAATCAAGTGCTTTATTATTAAAACTGGATAATATTAAAAAATGGACTTAATCGATTTGACAAGTTACGCAAGCATATATTAAAAGCCACAATCCCCTCGCGCGGCTGGCACAAACGATGGCAAAACAAAACACGTCGCAATTGCTCACTGAGACTTCATATTTCCATTACTGTACCTAGCGAATTCCACATAAAACAAAGACGCGTGTTAAAGGCACTGGGCTGTGGTTATTTTGCAGGTGACCGGTCTATTCTCAATATAGCTTAGCATAAACTTGCCATAAAATGTTTAGTCTTTGACCCAATATTTGGGTTAAATACCGTTGGCATGGATTGACGGCCATCGTGACCGCAGTTCCGACCGCAGAGTTTATTTGGGTAGTCACTAACTTGTCGGAACACTCTTGATTCTTGGTTATTCTTCAAATATTTCCATTAAGTCTCCTCTAACGTTTGTCCTATTTGAAAGGAGAAACAAAATCAGTAGGTACTTGTTGAGTTCTAGCAGTTAGTGGATTTAATTAGCCAGTACCTATATATTCGAGATATTTATTAATTTTATACATTAATTACGCGTTAAGGCAGGAATATTTCAAATCTAACACGAACATAATTCCCCATATCTTTTGTTCTTTGTGCATTCTTTAAGGAACTAATTACCACAAGTACTATGAAGGACCTATGTTCTTACACAAGATTCAAGATTATCTAAATACAAGTAGAAGTTTCAACAAAACCTTTTCATCGCATCGATCACGAAAATACATAGACTAACAGATACGTTCATTATTTAGAATTAAGGCCATTGAAATTATTATTAATTAGGAACAATGCATTATTTTTGATTCAATCGAGCTCACAAAAATTCAATTCTATGAAATCCTAAATGAATTCACCGAAATCGAAGTGATCGCCAACAATCATTTTACTATTCACGTCATTCATAAACCAAATGAACGTTGTTTAAAATTGACTGTCGGACATAGTTTCAGAACAATAATTATTAATAGGAAAGAACAAACGATCTAAAATGAGGCGTGGGCAAACACGCCACTGATCTGTACAATTGTGTATACGAGAAAGCATTGAAATGTGCTCGCGCTTTTAATGTACACGATTACTTCTACGCGGTTACCATGATTGGACACGAATAATGATTTTGCTAAATCTTGATCTGGAGCTAAACAGATCTCTTTTACGTACATAAAATATGGCCTACTTTGAAAATACTTGTTGTGTTTGTATACTAGAAAACTGCGATGATGAAATAGCTATGGTGAAGGTGGATCTACAGTATCTTTCGAGAATAAAAAATATGACCAGATAGATAATTCGTCAAATTTTAGTAGAAACAGAATCTGCTTAGAGCGATAATGGTCATTAATTGTAATTACCTGTGGAACATTTCTCAAAATGTAGATATTAAAAGCCAATAAACCAGTGCCACATCGTTATATGAGTACTGGATTTCTAATCTCCAATAAGTTATGTGCCATGTTAAAACTAAATGTCTCTTGTTGTAACTGTAAAGGAAAACCTCTTACGGATATCTATACAACAGATAGAGTTTGCTATAAAATACGGACTCAGCCAAGCAGCACTTGGCGAGAGTGACAGTTTATCTAAGCTGTGCAATATTAAATCAAGCCCATTTTCAACAAGAACAACGAAGAGGAACAAAAAAAGAGTGTTATTGTTGTTGAAGATGACCACAATACACCCAGGCAAGATCAATTAACATGAATTAAATAAGTTAAAATACAAGAATTTCCATCGATTTGAGTGCAAAAAAACGGCAAAATCAGAAACCATACAATGCACCGGCTTATGGAACGCTTGACAGACTGTCCAATACATCCAATTATGAGAGAAAACAAGGTTTCGAAGTGGGTCAGGCCGAAGATTATAGCTACGATGTTTCGAAGGTATGTACGTATGAGACCTAGTTTAGTAATTCCCGGCTTCGGCTACATTCTGAATTGGCACTTTTGATAGGCCGTATTAGAACGTTTTTGATACAAAAGTAAGCCGAATGAACTGGTCCATTTAAGTCATTCATTTAAAAGGAAAAACAGATTTTCGGTCAATTTAAAGAAATAGTCACGGTTTTGAATTACATCGTATCAATTAATATCGCACTACGTGTAATTAGTAATGCGTAACATTACACCTGTCATCCCCGGAGAGGTAAGCACAGGAGTGTAGCACACTCCCGAACTTCATCACTTACGCTTACGTCCCGGTATGGAATAGGTGGTGAGCCCATTGCCATACACGGGACACAAATACATTTTACGAGCCACTACAAGCAAGTCATAATAAAAAGAAACCATTTGATTTGTACCCAGGACTCCCCGATAGGCTATCGCGCTGGCAACCAACACGACCAACGAGACACTCAGTAATAGTGTTCCTATTTTCCAGCTTAGACTCCTTTCAGGGCAGACAATACAATTACGTTTTTTTTTCTGTACGTCAATAACAGAAAAATAATATCTCCTCGTGAAACATATTAGCAATAAAACCTAAAAATACATTTACTGTATGTAATACTGATCTCCTCTTATAAGCGAATATCTCGATCACTTCAGTTTCATTTTGCATTGATTATTTTAAATAAGTGTTAATAAAGCTGGAATAATATTATATGGAACTGAATTCTGCAGTATTGATCACAATATAATTTCTTAGGTTGAACGCCTGAAGAACGAATCAGAATGTCGTTGAAAGGTTTTGCTTCCCTTGCGTCTGCCAGCTAATTAACGTTCACTTCACTAGGTACAACAAAAATGTGTACCGTATGAATTAACGGAAGTATTATCGTCTCAATATTTTGTGAAATAATGATTAGTACGAAATATTTTTTTATATTATGTATTATAAGATTATAACACGTACGAAACCTAATTTACGGTGAGATTTAGTTTAAAGTTTTATAATATATTACATTCTTCTCTATGTGATTTCTTAATCTATGTGTATCTTTAACAAGTACTCCAATGGGGTGGTCCGCGTGTCACTACTCTGTACTAACTAATCAGTGCCGTAACTAATTAGATACGTTTGACCAAATACGCATTGTATATCATAAATTTAGTACTTTGTGCATAAATCAAACCAATACAACAGTGAGTCTATGGACGATGGTTAAATACTTTTTGTTAATACGTAAGCATGACACAAAGTAGAATTGATACAAAACACGCTATAGACTTTCACATGTTTCAAAACTAAAACCACATAGAATAGTTCTTTCATACTAGCGATAAAATTTATATTCGTATGTTCGTAGTACCAAACCATTTTATACATAGTGAAAGTTACATAGTGAAAGTTAGATTTTATACATAGTGAAAGTTAGATGGAATATAGCATAAATATACTACATTAATATACTTTCTTCTAGTCCTGACGTCCTGAGCTGACCTACGCGTAAACAACAGTAAGCAACAGTAAAAAGAAGGTTAAAAAAGTTTAAATACTACGACTATTTAAGCGCAGACCTATATAAATCCCTACCTACCTATGATATTGCAGTTAAGTTCAAACATAAAACAATATCAGTATTTGATTGTTCATTTATTAACTGTTTCTCCAAAACGACATTTATAAAATAACAGTGTAGAAGAGCCCGAAAACGCTAGTGTGAAAGAGCCGGAAATCAACATATAAAATAAAGTATTGTTAACAGCCAAGAAATTAGGTACCAGAGCGTTACTAGCACAGCATACGTGGATCTACAATAGGTACCTGATTACAGCATTTTCTCGGGCAGGGTACCAAATGGTAAATGTGGCTCACCGGGGACAGCGGCAGCGGTATGCTCGAGGACCTGAGCATGCTCAGTTTCCGTCGTTGCTCAGCGCTGAGCGACGCTCGGCGACTCCTGTCGAGTCCATACGACGACGTGTCAGCCGCGTCCACGCTCAGCCCTCGAAAGAGCGACGGGCGGAACATTCTTTCCGACGGTGGCGTTAGTTGTGGATTGCAATTTGAAAGATTAGTACACAGTGTCGACTTGTGTGTGTGAGGCGGTGATCATGAAGACATTGAGGCCCTGCAGAGTTATTGGCTGGAGGAGATACGGATATCAATAGTTCAACGTGGTCTAATGCATTAGTCTCAAAATAATGCCAGTGAGCAATACTTCTATATCATCTCTGCAGAGAGAAGAAGCATAGTTGGATATGTTTTGGGTATCCCTCCACGGATAAACTTTAACACGAAGCGCGTCGTCTGGTATCTCCAGCGTCTTTGGTTTTGGTACTGGTCCTAGAATAATAGCGCTTAACGCTGTGGTTAATATTCAAACATTTTGCCCTAACAATGGCTGTAATGTGCAAATTGTCAAGATGATTACGGCTAAAACACACCGACAGCAATGCGGTATACAAATGCATGTGAATACTTATAAAATACATTATACTTATGATGAAATCAAGACATTTGATAATTGTAACACAATTGTCCTACGTAAAATGGCACTTTTCCCGAAATATTGCAAGTCTATAATCCCTGAAGAGGTATGCTGAGGAATGTGGTACAGTGTAGGCAGTTCTATGGCATAAGTAGTGACTCTTTTACGTTACACCGGGCTCACATCCAGATTCCGAGTAACTACTAGAAATTTTTATTAGAAAGTCTGAGCCTGTGCGACACATCGAATTGACTGCCTCTGTGAGCGAGTGGTTAAAACTGTCACCGGTGATCGACAGAACCTGATTTGATCTGGGTTCAAATTCCAGGTCGGGCGTCATAATATCTTTTAAAATTAGAATGTTTAATTAAAATTTCTAGTGACTCGAAGTCTGAATTTTTGCTTGGTGTGACACGATAGGCTCACCACCTATTCCATAATGAAAAGTAAACGTAACTGGCAAAGCGTCAGAATGTACCTCATGCCATATTTTTTTTCACTTGACATAGACAAACATTTTTATGAGTATTTTCGGATTTCGAAGGGCACGCTAACTCGTGTTTGGAAGATTATAAAATCGTCTTAAAACCTTTTTCCAAACGGGTTAGCTCGAAAGTCTGTCACTTATGTGTTCGTCAATCCACACAAGAGTATAGAGGAACATGTTATGGACCTACTGTAGTTGCGAGTGAAATTCATGACCACCAGTGGGACGCAAAAAAGATTGTAGACTTTCAATGTTTTCAGTTTCAAGTGTTAAAGTCTAAATTTATTTGAGACGATAAAGATACCAGAGTAATATTTAACAATGTAGTTCAATTTAACTGTTTTAGTGAAAAATAAACATATACGCAATAAACCAATTTGAATAGTATAGGAACGCAGTGCATAATATAATTACATTTACAGTCCAACATGATTATGTAATTACACGTATACACTTTTTCTGATGACTGTACTCGATATCGTATCTCCGAGACCAATAATGACAATTAAATCTACACGAGTAATTAAGTATCTATACATGTATATTGCGTGCGTATAATTGTTTATCTAGGTGTACTATATCTACGTGTTGCCATTTTTACTATTTCTATTTACTTGTTGTAAAAGGACATTCAAAAACATATCCCACTAAATAAATAAGATAAATACGTGTGCTGAATAGATTCAGTTTGACTTACCTACGCACATGAATTTTTAGCCAGAAAAATATTGATTCTTTTGTTTTTAATATTGCTTTACGATGTAGCTAAGTGATATAATAATTATTAGGTACTCAAAGTAGACTTTCTAATTATTACTGAGCAAAAAACAATACTCGAGTATTTGTGCAAAAATGTATTAGTTTTAAGTAAATTTTCATTAGATGCGATGACGTATTAAGATGCTTAATAGAAGAGAACTTGAAGTATTTCTTGCATATCAAATTAGTTTAATCTCTCTGCAAGATCCCATAGAAATGAAGACGCTAGCAATCTCGTCTAATCGTTAGTAACTATAGGTGAAAAAAAACAGTTTGTCATGAATTTAATGAGAAATATGAAAATGTGTATGAATAAAACGTGTCCAGTGATAAATAGCTCCTACTTCATAACGGTATTTCTGCAAATTAAAAATATATCTCTTAAAATCATCCTTTCACTGAACATCATGCACTGTGACACGGGCAATTTAAAAATTATATTGAAAAGCGCGGGAACAAAATTTCCTTGTCACCTTTTCCGCTCCATTGTTCTATATTCGAATTTTAATTTAAAAGACAAAAATGCCAAAGCACTCAGAAACCCATTACACACAACGAACAAATATTTAAAATTTGTTTTTTTTTAGAACGCTTCAAGTGTAGTTCACGCGCGTCGATCAACCGAAGCGTTACACCGGGACGCTTGTGGGGTAAGAGGCGCGAACTGAATTAGTGGGAGACAGGTCTGTACGACAGTGTTGAGCCGTGGCCAGCACATTGCACAATTATCTATCTGACATTTAAAATTGGATCAGACGGTGCGTAGTGCGAGAGTCGACAGTAAGTGAAGAGAAATATGGTGAGCATTGTCGGAACAATTATAAGTAGATACATGACACGCAGGTTCTTAACCTAGGGTTAACAAACTCCATTGATGCGGTGTTAATTTGGCAGCACTGAAACTTACACTGCTGTGATACATTGTTTAATTTAGTGGTTGTAGTATAATTATATAAGTAAATAGTGACAAGTTGATAAATTCAACGTTCGAAAATATTATTTGAAAAAGTAATAACCTCTATTTTTAGCTTAATCCAAAAATATATACTATTTTTAAATCCAAAAATATATAATAAATAGGTATAGCAATTATACGTTGAAAACTAGGGCTAACGTTTACAATCATGGCTCGCAAAATATGTAAAGATAGCCGTAGAAGATTTGAGGAATAACCCGAAAAATAAAGCTTACGTAATGAATACCTTTTGAAAAGCTGTTTCATTAAAATGAGCGCTAATTCACAAATTTGAAACTAGCTCCGTGAATTTTTTTAAATTTTTATGTAAGTAGGTTACATAATATAGTTAGGTATAGTTAGGTACATTGGTAATGAATCTATCACATATACGGATGTATTTACAACTAATTATAGTGTTACTACGTTAAAGTCCGAATTAAAATGCGTATGGACGTATTTAAAAAGAGATTTTAGGCTGGTGGGTACTATTAGGTATTCAGCAATATTCTTCAGGAAAAAAACATTGTTTGGGAACAAATGCACTCTCACAATGTACGTGTGTATGAGAAAAAGTTTTCCTAAAGGTATTATTGTTCATCAAATGTTCACCTATTTGTTTTTTTTATCAATATGAATTTTTAAAATATTGAACATTGTACCAATTTTCGTTTTTAAACCGGTTTCAATAGTACACCACCTGGCCTGGTTGTTGATGAAATGACAATATAAATATTAGACAATGATATACATAGGTACTAGACAACGCTATTTAATTGTAGATTGTAGATGACTGTCCACAGCAAATTACTTGTAAAAACAAATACCAGACAGTAGCTCAAACGTCTCCCAGTCGAACATACGTTTGTTGACACCGTCGTACACGGGAGTTGGTATGTATTAATAATTCCCGCCAAATCTAAATTTGGCGCAGTTTATTTTATTGAATAGCAGTCGACGTGACGCTTGGCCCGAACGACAAAATCAAAATAATCTGTATTGTACTTAAAACGAACGTTTATAACGCATTTCTTGTACATTGATTGTTTTTTACGGACATTCTTATTCCAAATGCTGAATGACCACTCAGTGTAACTTGTTTAATTATAAATCAACTTTATCGTTTTAATATTATCGTTTCCTTCAATGTTGCAATGAGTAAGCAATATAATTTCTACTTAATAAATACCATGAACACATGTGATATATTATACACTGGCAACAATGGTAATACTCTGACGTTCATTTGTTTATGCACGCTTGTATATGGTTATCGCCCATTAGTTCTGCATTTAACTGCCTCACCAATTAGTTCGACAAAATCATTGATAATAAATAGTACGCTTTGTAAACAACTGTGTTCACCCAGCGCACTTTGTATTGTATTAATATTTTCTGCTACCTATGTTTTTAATGTCCATGACCATGTGCTGGCTGTCGTAAGCGGCGACCAAAAGGAATAAAAAACGCAAAGCATGAGATGAGGCGCTACGGCCTACAGATATAGGACCCGTGCTAGGCGGGCACCGCCGCATTTTGTTAAAGATCCCGTAGCTCTTTTATTAGCGTCGTTTTATTATCATGATCCTCTATTACTGCAACCCTTTCACCAAATTAACACAAATAATCCAAATATTAAAAATCACCAGCCTATTGCGGTATGCGTACAGAACATAATCCCCACAACTGAGCATGTGGGTTGGAAATTTCAGAGCACAGATTCCCACACCGCCTACGCTGTTACCCATAGGCGGTCAAGATATTTATTGTCCCAAAGACCTTCTTTTAACAATAGTTGGCAAACAAAAATAGCTTGTTGCTTCTGATACGATTAAAAAACATCAAAGTTAGTAAATCTATATCTGTAGGTACAGATAAATAAAATTAAAGTCTCGGCTTGTAATATTATTTTTATTAAATTAAACACATACGTATGTATGTATACAAGGTACATGAACCAAAATACCATTTTTTATGTCATTTTTGCCTGTGTCTGCTAATTTCAGCTGATCTCTGGAACGGCTGGTGTGATATTAACGGAACTCTCGATGGCAGATATCTGATATAATAAGGAACAATTTAAGACTACTTTTATTTTAGAATTCCGCGCGAAGTGGAGAGCACAGCTAGTTGCTATTTAGAATGCTTTAAATGTTATGTATGTATATGCAAGTACTGTAGCCTATGTTTGGTTTTATAAATGTAAGTACTGATATTTGTTAAATTAAATTTATGTTATTTTTTCGGGGAAGAAAAATGTAAACCTTCATAAAAATCGAAATATCCGAAAAGGTAGGTACAGGAGTATAGCACTTTCCATGGGACACATGATGACACTATTACTATATACTGGACATAAATACTGACTCCAAACCACTAGAAGAAGGTTCTATTAGAAAATCCAAATTAGACAACCTTATCTCCCGATCCGCGAATGGAACCCAGGATCCTGCGATAAATGCAAAAGCTATTTTAGAGTATTTCATAACGTTTTCTAAATCGTGTAAACTCTGCCAACCCTCAGTTGACCAGTGTAACGCACGAGGGTGTCAAACTCTCTTTATACGGAGAAAAAACTTGCACTCAATAATGTACCGATTAAATAGTTGACGATCGTTAAAACTAAACCTGACCACTTATAAACATCATTAAAAAAACTTACCGTCTCGAAACAAGGACAATGTCTGTGACGAAACGCTGCAATACCGCACAAGTACATCGTAAACAGAAATTCCAAATATATTAATAAAACACCTATTTATCAACAATATTTCAACAAATCGAATCGACATTACACCGACGATATCTACTGACAAAGTGAAAAATAATAAAAGCAGGTAAACAAAAATAACCATGAAGGTTACAACTAACAGTTAGTTAATGTATATGTAGGTAGGCGTTGATTCTTAAAATAAAAATTACGATTTAGAAGGCAAACTAGATATGATGCCATTATATTGTAAGATTATGATGTTTTCTTTACACACGCTATAATTACCATCACCCTGTCCAAGTCCATTACTGGAAAAAGGCCCCCCATGAGAGGTGTTGCCCATAATCACTACGCTGGGCATGCGAGTTGGAGATATTCATTCACTTGACATATTAATAAAACGTAACTTCATCCCTGTAACACACGACGAAGTAAACAGAGGAATGCAGAATACTCTCGCCTTTCACCAGTTACCTTTAAGTCACATTATGGAATAGGTAGTGAGCCTATTGCCATGCATCAGGTACAAATCCAGACTCCGAACCACTACTAAAAGATGTAGATTAGAAAATTTTGAAGTGTTCGACCCGGAATTCGAACCCGGGACCTCCCGATCGGCAGTCGCACTTGCAACCAACACAATCAATGAGGCAGTCTTATTAAAAGTTTAAAACAAAATCGGGAATTGTTTATACAAAACTAATAAAACCTATTTAGAATTCAAAATCATTTACAATATAATCAAAATCAATTATTAATATTCACATACTGATTATAAAGAATTAAAGCTTCATTTTATTTATTACTTATATAAATATAATATAAAATCCATATTTACCCGTTCATAATACGGTCGATGTCTGCGAAAAAAGTCCGAAACTCCGCACAGATACATTATTCACTGCAGAAATTGACACTTTTCAAATATAAGGAAATTGCAATAAATTTTTAACTTTATTGTAATCACATAAAAATGTTATATACTATATGAATTAATTTATACATGTGCACTTGAACTAAAATGCCTGACAATGTTTGTTGGTAAGATACGTTACGTTCGGTCCATAAGTTGTCTCCGCTCAGTTAGTATTGGTTTTATGGAGGTGATCGCGTTGTACTATACAGGCTGATAATTTTGTAGCCAATTCAACATCATAGGGTTATCTATGTATTTATTTGTTTACTCACGTTGTCTTTAAATATTTGTTTAATAAATTTCGACTCTAATAACTCCGCGTTATACGGCTTGTCATTGTCAACAGGCGATAACCGGCACTAATACCCAAAGTACAACACGTATTAAAATATTTATCAATCGGTAAGGTAGTTTGTTTTTATAGGAGACATGTACAAAAGTTTCGCAGGCAGGCATTGAAAAAGTACAGATTAAAAATAAAAAAGAGCGACGTTTATTACTTTATTACTTCTCATTTCCGCCCCAAAATTTAGATTCTAATTTTTTCATGAGAATAGACTTGAGTATGAATGGTCTCACAAACAAAACAACATGTACATGACTCCGCCTCTCGAAGTAGTTGTAACCGCCTCGGTCCCGCGGGAACCGATCCTGTTAATTGTTTATAATTCTCGGTCCACTTCACGTTGACGACGTTGCGTAATAGACAAGGAGGCAACAGAAAAAAAACAAGATTGACACTGGACATTTTACAACTTTTAATTTCAAAGATAGATAAATACGTATTATATAATTTATAGGAATCCGAATTTTTATTTTATTTTAGCATTTTTCCCTTGCATCATTTAACTTAATCATACAGATAGAAAAATTGTAATTTAAGTTAAGTCATATGACTATCTTTTTATGGCTATTGTTTTAAGAGGTTGTAAATTGGATTTACTAGCTGTGTACATGATTTTTTATACCTATACATCTTTGAAGCTGTGACGATCCTTCGATAGAAGTATCTTTTTCGTTTCATATCGAATCTATATGTAATGTAGTTACTCTTTGTAAAAAAAAACTGTGTTAATTTGGTTACTTAATAGGCTTATTGTTTCAGTCCCGCACGGGGGCGAAATTGGTGGGGGAAAATTTGTTAATTTTACGATACAAATACTTATATCATTTTCTTACTTATATCAAAATAACGAATTACGGCGCTAGTGTATGTGCCCGATGCATGGCAATAGGCTCACCACCTATTACATAGTGGGACGTAAACGTAACCGGTGAATCGTGGG
>DWEI01003333.1:0-12961 GCA_018245875.1 Mysoria ambigua | reverse complement strand
AAGTGCGACTGCCGATCGGGCGGCCCCGGGTTCGATTCCCGTGTCGAACACTAGAAAATTTTCTAATTTAAAATTTCTAGTGGTGGTTCGGAGTCTAGATATGTGCCCGATGCATGGCAATAGGCTCACCACCTTATTCCACAGTGGGATGTAAAGGTAATTGGTGAAACGTGGGAGTGTTTTCTGCACTCTTCTGCCTACTTCTTCGGGGATTACAGACGTGAAGTTACGTATATTGAAACTTACAAATAAGCTGTTGATATAGATATCCGTTTGTCATCGATCTCAGAGTTAATTTATTCAGATACCAGTACAGACAGCTTTTCGGCTTAATCAACGTTGTTTTAATGACACGTGACATGAGCTTTTTCGTAATAAAGTTTATTCATTCGGCTACGGGATTAATTGATTGTATCGATGCTGACCAGTGATTTACCGAGAACCGTTTAATTTTCTCTGTACTGGAAATGCTTCGTTGAAATTCACGAAACTCGTTAACATTACCGACATAACTGACTACAATATGTGTGTGTAATGTTCGGTTATGGTTGTTCCAGGATCCGCCGTTAGAGCCAGAACCGCCAGCCGTGGCGGACGCCCCACGGCCGTGCCCCCTGCCGACCATCGGAGGGGCATCACCTAAACGCGAGTTGTTCGATCGCGATACCTTGCGGTTGGCTGGCGAGGTGCCCAGTACAGTGGAACAATTGGGACCGCCCTCGCCGGCGCGGGGCTCCGCTGGAGTGTGCGCTCCGCAGCCCCCACCGGTCGCGCCCCGCCGGGCGAGGCTCGGCAAGGCCATGGCGAGGCGATCCCTAGCAGGAGACGACACCGGCCTACTATTAGCCGCTCCGTTACAGCCTAATAATAATCATAGCGATGCAGACGATGATGTCTTGGCGATATCGCCGCCGATTTGTACACCGATCGACTTGTCCTCGTCTGATGAGCGATCCACCCCGCTAGTTGATGTGAAGAAGGAGAACGAAGGTCCTACTTATGCAACGCCAAGGAAGGCAGATGCACAAGCTCTCAAGGAGCATAATTCAACGACGGCAGCATCAGATATGCATGATGCGGACGCAGGTAAGGCCGTCAAGAGAAGATATTCAAGACCTAAGTTAGAAATTGATATGAAGGATGTTCAATTAGAAGATGCGTGCAAGACAAACGGAATCGGGGAACATGTCAAATTACAAAAGAGAAGAAAGGTTTCCGACGAGCAGACTGAAGTCATAACAAAGGAACCTCGGAAAAAGACTGTACAAAGTACGAAAAGAATACCAAGGACACCAAACACTGAAAAAAGACTACACAAAAGAAAAGCGGAAGTAGCTGAAAATGGGCCAAAGGCAAAGAAAACAGTACTGGCAACTATTTCTGATGAAGAACAGCGTCTTAAGAATAACGCAATAATTCTAGATGAAGCCTTAGTTTCAAAACCCAAAACTAAAAGTGCCCTTCTACTCGATAATCTTATTAGGAAAAATAGCGTCGATAGGGTAGACGCTAAAGGCTATTCATCAGACATTGACCTTAACCCGGCAAAATTATTCTTACCATCAAATGACAGGATTTTAATGCAATGTTGCGTTAAAAAAGTCCTAAATAACAACAACAACATCGTCGCTAGCGACTCGTCTGTTATTGGGATTCGACCGAAGACAATTGCCGCGGTTAGTCAACATATTGAGAAGAAACTAGCATTTAAAAATGCTTGTAAAATAGAAAAGATCGATTCTAAGATAACGCATAGTTTAAAATCAGTATTAATATCACCCACCGAATCAACAAACTTCAAAGAAGAGCTTGATTGTAAAGTGACAACGAATGATAAACCATTAGCGGAAAATAAATGTGAAACTATTAACGTTGAAAGAAGTGATATAAAATCTTTTGAAGTACCTAAAGAAAAAAGTGATCCGGAAAACTGTAACAGTGTCATTGTTAACAAAATATGCGTCGAACCGGACGATACACTAAAAAGTGATAAGAAACTTAAACACAAGCCAATTTTGAACAAATCAGAAGATTTAGGAAATTCTACCTGCATTGAAAAGCCCGAAGAATCTCAGTGTACGCCGAACAAGATTATTGAGCATGAGGAAGGTGGCAAAAAAGATAGTCCAAAAAATTTGAATGAAAAAGTACCGGATTCAATAAAAGATGATTTAATTGCGAATAAAACTAAAACAATGAATGAACAGAACGATGAATGTAAGGGAAAAAATGTTGAGAAAGTGGTTAAACTATTGGTATCAAAGAAGCAAGTAAAACTGCCAGAAGACGAAACCACGACATCAAACGAAATAGAAAAATCTCAACTCTTACCGCCAGATGTGACAGGAAAAGAAAAGACGAGAGTGGAGAAACCTACTTCGAAAAGGTGTAAACTAGTTGGTGAAAAGATAAATGGAGAAATGAAAGGGAAGAGCGTCGAAAAAGTGGCAAAACTGTTAGTTTCAAAAAAGACGGTTCTGAAAACAAACGAAGCGGCATTAGTAGTGGAGGACGCGTGTGCGACGCCGCCGCCCACTTGCAGCCGCGGGGCGAAGAGGAGGCGAAGCGGGGGGAGGCGAGCGCGGAGGGTGGCAGTCCCCCTGACGCCCCCGACGCTGCAGCTGCGCGCACCGCCCCGCTGGAGCAACGGCTGGAATTGGGACGGAGAACACTACATTTCCAAAGTCTACCTCAACGTAAGAAATTATAATAACTTTTATTGTTCCATAGCCAATTTACTCACGTTTCTTTATTACTTCCTCATTATAAAGCCATAAGTTTTTAATAAGCCATAACTTACATGTTCACTTTTATTTACCTACAATAAGTATTACACTACAACTAACCTCTGATACGTATTACACTACAACTAACCTCATAACAAATGAACATATGACGATGTACTGCATCGCGACGGAACTCCCGCGTAAGACCCTCGGTGCGTGCGACAGAACGACTCGCGGCTGGACCGGCCGGCGCGCTGCTGGCCGCGCATGACGCACGCCAGCGGCGACCGCGTGGAGCGCGGCGACTGCGTGCTGCTGCGCGCCTCGCTCGCGCGCGCGCAGCCCTTCGTCGCGCGCATCGCCAGCCTGTGGGAGAACCCCGACGACGGTGAGCCACCGCCTCCGCGGCGCTCAGTGAAAACTGGTCGCTCTCGTTCTGTCTCGCCCGCTTGGCGCTCCATGTTTAGATCTTGATAGATATCATGACACCTCTTTTCATTTGCGCAGCCATAGCTATATTTTCATTGGTGTCCCTAGTCATGTCACGAATAAAAAGATGTAGTGCGCAGTAACATTGCTCAGATTATCAAATAGATTGCGCGGTGATTGCAGGCGAGATGATGGTGTCCCTGGTGTGGTACTACCGGCCCGAGCACACGCAGCGCGGCCGCCAGCCCGAGGACGCGCCCGACGAGGTGTTCGCGTCGCGCCACCGGGACGCCAACTCCGTCGCCTGCATCGAGGACAAGTGCTACGTGCTCACCTTCAACGAGTACTGCCGGTGAGACGACGCGACACATTGCAGGCTTCAGTAACACTGTTCAAAGCTATATCAATTTGAGAATGCACTGCTGTGTGTGAGCACTTCATGTTTCCGTATGTAATTTTTCTTTGGTCCAAGTTGGGTCAAATTCCCTCTACCTAATACATTTCCTTCACACTGAAATTTGGTCTACGAAACACGACCGCTCTCTCGGCGAGGCGGGCCGCAACTGAGACAGCGCACGTGCGCAGGTACCGCAAGCGGCTAAAGGCGGCGGAGGAGGGGGTGCAGGAGGCGGCGAGCGCGGTGCCGGGCGCGGGGGGCGGGGGCGCGCCGCCGCCGTCCGCCGCGCCCGAGCTGGTGCTGTTCTGCCGCCGCGTGTACGACTTCCGCTCCAAGAAGCTGCAGGCGCCCAGCAAGTGAGCCGCGCGGCCGCGCCGCAGACCCGCTAGTACAAAGGACCGGCCGCGCCGCGCCGGCGCGCCGCGTTACGCTATTGTTTCCCTGTATGACGTTTGAGTTGCCGTCGTTCGGTTGCGTTGCTTGTATTGTGATTTGTCGTAGATGATGTCTCGTGTTCTCGGTTCCGCGGTCGATCGTGAATATGAATAATTTTCAAAGGATGCCTTTTGTATTATATAAGTAGTCGTAAGTGGATCGTGCATAATTGTGAATAGCGATATGATTTTTTTGCTGTAGGATCTCCCGTGTCCTAAACATTCTCACTTCTCTATTAGGGTTGAGTTAAGTACGTGTGCGATATCACATTTATTTTTATTTCTATTCAAAAAGCATTTATATGATTACAATAACTTTGTAATAAATTGTTATTATGTTCTGAAAATAAAATAGACATTATGCTAGCTTCTGTCAATTTCTTACGTATGTATGTATTTACGTATTTGTTATGTCAAAATCGTAAGACGCGCGGTGTTTTAAGTTGTAAAATCGTTATTAGTCGAAAACGTTGGCATAATTGTCGGTGTACGTCTTATGGGTGGCGTACATTGAATTCAGCTTTTTATACAAACTATTGTAAGAAAAGTAGTAAAATGTTTATTTACAATAATGTAAAGTTATAAATATTGTCTATTACCACAATCCCCCCGCTCCATCCATAGTGCTTTTTCATAACCTGATAGATTTATGTGAAATAATTAGGATGGAGTTTTACATTGTACATTGAAGCGAATTTTACCTTCATACTTGTTGTATTTTTCGGATTAAGGTCTACTTTTGATGTTTGTGTAAAAAGCTTGTAGCGAAAAAGAATCTTCCTGCTCTTTTTTTTACTGTGGATGTACACGAATTGTATGTTTTATAACATCTATATAACCGAATGAATTTTCTCTACCTTCCAAGGAATTAACATCACCGTTTGGCCTTCGATGTGATTGTTTTTTAATTTTCCACAACAACGCAATTGATAGTTCGTTACAGCAATTTTATAATTTGCAATATACACGTTATTTTCCGAAGACTGAATTTCTTGAAAAGACCGTCAAGCGAAGATTTCCAAAAAAAAAAGTTAACATTTTCATTCATGCAAAGGTATAAAATGCATAGCAACGTTTCGTTACTTCAACCAATATTTTACATTATTGGAAAATAACAATTGGGAACACTTAAACATATTTTTAATGTAATATTAGTGCATAGATGTAACAAAAAAACGACACTCGTGTGTTAAATAAAGAGAATATTGTACGAGTATTATAATGAAATCTCTTTATCTTTAGAGATTAATGTCCAAATACACAAACGCATCCAACCCTTGGTCAGGGAGAAAATGTCACACAACGAGACCAATTCGGTAACTGTCTCTAGTAACGTCTTTTATTAAGTACCGAATGACTTATCATGTGATTAGACAGAAAGGTATATTTTGATGTAATGACATGGCAAAGGAAATCATGGCTGTACATCCTTTTATCAGAGCCGAACCAATTTCTAATACACCGTAGTTTTCTCCGCATCAATTTGGATCGCATTTGTATATTCGGTCGGTAATTTTTATGTAGTACGGAATATACAAACAAAGAATATATTTAACGTTATACTTCCCTCGTGGACGGTTAAAAGAAAGGGCATTTATACGTTTGCAATTTGTGTAGATACTTCGGTTTTCCCTTTTATTTCTTAATCTACTCGTATCTTTGTAACGTTGTTGGCTATCACTCGGTTAATGTTATTATTTTGTGTTGTACATATTCTTTTTTTATTAGTGATACTTCCAAAATTTGTTATCTATCCAGTGAGATTAACAATCCATTCGTATTAATTAAAAAAAAAACAACGTACCTAGATATGTGCAAAAGTGTGTTTCAAATAAATTGTAAGTTCAAGTGAAACTGTTACAAGCAAACATTTTAAAATACTTTAATTTTATTTTATTTAAGTATACAACAAACTACTTTTCATCACAATCTCACTGGTTGTCTATTCCAAAGCTTAAGTTTTTCTATTTATACTTACTTCTTTTCACTGCTTTATGCCAAAAAATTAGCGCAAAAAATATATTACCCAGTAACAAATGTAATACATACCAATCTCTTTTCTTATTTAGGTTACGAGCGCCAGTGGATTGTGTGAGTCGCGACGTAGGACTTTATACGAGAGCCGACAGCTCGTTACTTGCATTTCCGTTGGTTGTAAGAAATTGTATGAATAGATATAAAAGTTCAGTTTGTTCTAATATCAGTAGGCACTAGCGGTGTGTAGTTGACGTCAATTACATGTTATTGATGTTTGACAGTTGTATGAACTGTCAAACCGCTTCGGTTCGGTTGTCAGCGCTCCGGACACTTTCCCGCGGCGATCAACAACCAATTGTTCACTTCCGGTGCGTCATTATCGCTTTCGCAATTCACTGGCGCTGTTACTCATTGATGATTGTAGAGTTAATGAGTAAATTCCATAATAATTATCGCTATAAGTGAGCCCCCCTTGCTTGTAGATGGATTGTTTTAATAACAATGAATGTTACCTGGTCCTCCGCAGTTGCAACCTTCTCATAGTCAATGATGATTTTTAGCATTAGGTTTACTAATAAGGAAAATTACCTTGTTTTTATTATTTATTTGTTTCAATGGAAATTATATAGGTATATTTTTATTATTGTAACCTACATAGTTACGTTGGCTGTAATTTAATATTGATGTAAAATTAATATATGTATTTTTATTTCAAACTGTCTTTTATTAAGCGTTCACAAAAATTGTCCTTTGATATCCTTGGCTTCACGTGACTGTAGCAACAATGAGCAACGGTGGAAGCTGCTTAACAGAACTATGCAACAAATCTTAATCGGAACTGTAGTAATACGAATGTTGGTGAGTCCAGTTCACATCACGCCTGTATATCCCCGAAGGGATGAGCAGAAGAGTGTAGTACCCACAAAGTTATATTTATCATCGAATACGGCGAGAGCATGGAATATATCGAAAGCCAACACATATCCCACCACCACTCCGAGCCACGATCCCATCAACACTTTCTGACCCGGGAAGATATTCAAGACCCCTGGACATTCATGTTATTCTAATGGAGACTGACCATTTAGTACGTGTTAAAAAGATCATTAATATTAAATTTATGATATTTACAGCAATAGAAACTGTTTGGTGTTCGCCTGGGAAGTACGCGTTTTGCAAACATTAAAGATAAAACTTAATATCAACTAAAGCTCAGTATACAAAGTAGAAAAAGACAACTCATATTAACACACGATAAGATAATAATACAGGAATAAGGATACGACAACACGGCACTGGCTAACTCGCCGCTATCAGGAGAAGTATAAAAAATAAAGCACAATACATAAGCCGTTTATTAACAACTCTTTGAACAACACTGACGGAATTCATATTAAGACACGAATGACAACGAATAGTCATAAAAGGTCAATACACATGCTTACCTACGTATTCACACATACATGAAGACATGAGTATATGAAACTGTTATGTAACCTCTACTCGCGAAGTTGAACGAAGCTAGGCTAATAACGATACTGTGGAGAGACACTGTCTTACTTCGTCCAAGTTTGGCTCGCCTCAGGCGACTTGCATTTGTTGTCGGTTTTTGCGCCCGAGTCAATGTACTCGAAGTGTTCCTTGTGAAGTTGAACCAATGTTCAGCGACGTCCTTCGGACTTCTATCTACTGTCCCGAATAATTCTTCGAGTAACTTCGCGAGTAGTCTAGAGACGCCATTGTGTTACAAAATAAAACAGCAACCGACATTAAGGACATTTCGCTGACCGCGCATCATTTCAACATGTCACTTGTATATGACTATTTTCACTTTTATACTTATGTCAAAAAGACATTTGAAAGAAAAAAAACACGTGAAAGATGTCGTTTCCGTTATGCTTTTGTAATATAAAAAATGTTACATATCACGTTCATCCACCCATGTCTTAAAATATAGAAACTGGATTACAGTCACCGTACCCCGATGCCGCAAGATTAAAAAGTTATGTATATATACAACTAGAAAATATAGCCTTTCAACAGTTAACATTACAAAAGCTTTCTGTGCGAGTAATATAAATACTTATTTAGAAAATGCTTCAATTTCCACAAAGTTCTTACATTTCCATAAACCTTCTTTAGTTTTATAATAAGTCTAGCGACGAATCTGTCATCGCTTTTAATACATACAATTGCGTACATTTTAATTATAACCTATAAATAAATCTCTAAGTTTCCCAATTAATTAATCAATCGTCATTTTATACTGCCAATCCCATAGCCATCATTGCCAATCCCAACCCGTGGTAAATAAGACACACGTTGTGAGGTAGTTGGCACAATACAGTAATAATTATTGCTTCGTTTTAGTAACATCGTTTCATTTATAACATGAACACATCAAGTTCGGGCACGTCTCGTGCATATAACTCGAGACTGGACATTTAATAACGAGTACCTACGCGAGTATAACACATAAAAATCAACTCGGCGCTTGCGGGGATGCGCCACACATCCCGCCATATAACTCCGCTTAACCTCTCTCGCCTTTGACGCGTCTTCCAAGCGCGTCAAAGGCGAAAGAGTCTTGACGCGTATGACAAATACGTGATCATAGACAAGACAAGCGGTAGTTAATTATATGGCATCTCATGTTTAAAGGCTTTATTAATAATAGGGCTTAAGTGATGTTACAATAATCCCCGAATTTTTTTATTGGAAATTAGCGGATTTTTGCATGGTACAATTAAAAATAGTTCAACGCGTACTGCTCATCGATGGCCCATAACCAGCCTCAGCTTGGTCATTTTATATGTTTAAACATAAATCCTTCCAAATATTCTCCAGTGTTCCTTATTACCGTGTCTCACCTCTCAAGAGACTTGGACTATTGTTAATTTCAATCCTGCACATCTGTTTCGAAAACTCGAGATTAATAAAAACACTATTTGCGCAACATAATTTACTATACAAAAACGAGACGATTCCGTAACATCTACCTTAGATTGACTATACCTACATAAAGCACAAATTCCCGAGTGCTGCTGGAATTTCTAGGCACAAACCCGTACATTTTCTAAGCAAATTTTCGACTTGAACACAGTCAAAATCAGCCAAACAGGCAATGATATAAATATTGCAAATCCAGTACATTAAATTCAACACCAAATAACACTAGTTTTAATGTCTGAATCTAGTGAAAATATAGTTTTGTAGCAAACGACCTGAGTAAAATTTTTACATCAGAAATATCTAGAAGTCGACTTCCACAACTTGAGGTGGTAGTCTGGAATCGAACCTTGGAATAAAAAATGGATGAATTATTTGAATGTACAAGAAACAATGACGGTGAAGACAAAGATGATGACAATATTCATGATGATGATGACACAATATTCATGATGACATAATATTAGAAATAATTACTATGGTCACTAGAACACTGAACCAGATTTTTGTAACAAGTTGGAACGCAACACATATAATTACTAGAGATTACAAATTACGTTTTGGTCATTAAAATATCTATTAATATATCTCAACTACTACAGTAATAACTGACTTCATCAAAACGAGTATTTAAAAAAAAACTCCAAAGCCAGTATTTAAAAAAAACGCTTGCTATAAACAGAGCTGGCTTAGACTCACACATTCTGTAATTAGTACATTACAAAATAAAAAAAATTCCTGTCATAATTGGATTTTTAAAATATTTACAATTGTACATATACAGTTCAAAATATTAGATTGTCTGTTGGGGATGTATAGTTATAAAACTTAAGTACTAAAGCAATTTGGGCAGTTTTTACTACGGACAATGGCCGCAGAAAGACTACACCTCGCATATTACAAAAACAATCTTTGTAGGAAGATCACACAAGACTTTAACCCCATGTGTTTCTATGATGAATCTACCGCAGCAACTGATTGTCTATGGCAATTTTTCATTGTTTATTTATATCTATCATATATAACATAGGTTTTATAACTAGGTTCATACTAAAATATGCACCAGTAACAAGTTCTATCAAGATGTATCATGGCTTATGAATTGTGATGTACTGTAACTCGATGAACCCATACATAATATTGTCATTTACCTAGGCTTCGGGTCTTACTTGAGATAACACTAGGCTAATCAATCGAAGTATGCATATTTAACACAAAACCATGAGGACATCATTGAACTTTTATATCAAAATACACACATTCAGGTGACACTATTAAAGTGGCAATAATATTTCTACACTACAAATTTTGACAAGGATATAAATATAAGCAAATTATTGTACACTGTACAATGAATCTAACTAGTAACATTACAGATGCAAAAAGAAAATGAACTAGTATTAACAAAATACAGATAAAATATAATAATTAAATCGACAATCCGCGCCTGTCTCGTGAGGGACCTAGTGTGATGAAATAATTGTAATAAAAATTGTAGTACTGGATACATAATAATATTAAGTCCTTACATTTACACAAAATCTATGAAGCTTTTTAGACGGCAGCTTTGGTGAGTAACCACTTTAACACATGCAGTATTCCGGCTTGTTTCTCAGGTGCAAAAGAAATATATTTGTGACTATTTAAAATAAGAATGTACATAATACACACATACATTACGTGCGGACGCACATAAAAATACATGGGTAATCAACTCTCATAATATACACACAATTTCACAGGCATTTTGCCCCTAACCTATAACACCTCGAACTTATAAAATATATTTATTTATATTTAATATAATATAAATTATCTATATGTTATATTGTCTGTTTAAGTAGATAAATGTTAAACTAACATTTAATTTAATATAATGGTGCACATTAAGTAATCTTGTATATATTATATCAGTACCTCAAATTCCATTTCCGTTTTAAATATTTTTCCCGAGTAATATACTAACTACAATTTAATACAAAAATAATTATTATTGCTTGAAGCCATCAACAATCCTATTCAAATATATCATTCATCAGATATCTTATCTATGGGAAAAATTAAGAAAGAGACCATATTTGAATCAATAAACGTAACTTCATGCCTGTAATCCCCGAAGAGGGAGGCAGAGGAGTGCGGAACACTTCCACATTTCACCAGTTACATTTACATCCCACTATGGAATAGGTGGTGAGGTGGTGATAGAAAATTTTGTGGTGATCGACCCCGATATCGAACCCAGAAACCAACCAACACGACCAACAAGCCAGTCATTTGATCAATTGATCGTATTTGATTCAATATTTACCAAAATCGATTACCCAACTACACAGTTTGAACAAAATCTCCAACTAAAGCCTAAAGCATCAACATACAGTATCAAACATCAGATAACATACAATAACATTGAATACATTTTTCCTATAAATACATGTTTATTCAGCTACATAATGAACTTACTATGAGCCTGAGAGCTTCAAAAGTTACAGCAACTGTTGGTTTTACGGGCTGTCTTGTAAAAAGCTTTACTGTGCATCGACAGACTGTCAGACTTGGCCACCAAATCATCTAACTTTTCGCCCCTGTCTAGAACAGCTTTTATTGTATCGTGCAGTATTATTTTCGTTTCATCCAAGTCCGTCTGGATTTTTGTTAACGCATCCGCCTCTTTCGGATTCTGGTACTTGGCCAAGTATTGGGGAAGTACAGGAAAATCGATTGTCGTTTCATTGCCCATCGGCCAATTGCTAGCTGGAACTCTGGCTGTAAACTCATCAAGTATTTTTGTGATCAGCGTATGCGCTACTCGATTGGGGTATTCGTGATCCGATATGAACACTCCGGCAAGGTTGTCTGCCCTCACGTACACTTGCAACATATATTCACCCTCCTTCACAGACTGCCTTGATGATTGTTGAGTTCTCTCCACTATTGTTTTGCTCACAAACGTCATAAACTCTTGGATGGAACCCCTCTGAAAGAAACTGAAACTCTGCAAATCGTAGGCCGCCTTAAGAATGGTAGCGCTGTTCACTCCCTTGTAGAGCACAGCAAGTGAGTATACCCTCACCATTGTCAAGGATGTTTCTTCTTTTCCTGCTTGGATACAGCACTGAAATTAAAAAAAAGAAATGTTTACTCCTTAATGGAAATTACCAAAGTGTATATAGTTTTAGGTTGTATTTTTGTGGATTCGGAAAATCTACTAAGGTCATTTAGCTAAACATAATGGTTAGGATAACATTTTTTTTTCTCAACCCATTTGTCTTTCCATTGTTGAAATATGGGTCTCTTCTCAGAATGAAAGGGTGAAGGCCATATTCTGTCACACTGGTCAAGTGTGATAACATACATATCTTCATGCTAGGTTCATGCAAGCACACACACATGCACGCGCACACACACACACACACACACACACATAAGACACAGTGCTATCTTAAGCTGGTAATTAAAAAACAATTAAATTTCATATTTAATTCCATATGTAACTGTCTTTATTCTATAACTATTATTGATTCTTTTATTATACGCCTCTGTGATGAGCAGAGCACCCATTAACATGGGTCACTAACCTAGTACAGGGGCCCTTGCGACCTCTTGTAATTGAAACTTATATATCAATAAAACATTTTGTATTTTTGTATTTGTATTTTGTATATGTAATAACAATGATAGAATAAACATCAGCTGTGTATCAACGAGGAGAAACCTGTGACATGTCACATATGCTTGATAATATTGAGGTTATTTATAGGGCCATCCCTATGAAAACATACTTAAATTAAGTCAATTTGTCATAGTAGTCATGAATAGGAAAATTCTTGCCAATTTGAGCATTTTGAAACATGAATTATTTATTTATTTAAAAAAGTAGATCAACTCTATCCTAGAACCACTAGACATGGTAAAAGATTAGTATTCAATGATATATTGTTATTCACATCTGTCAATGGACAGACAACCGTTAGAGCAGACGTGTTCTAGAGTAGAGACCATGTCTTGGCAAACGTAGTGTAGGAGACCCTCCGGCTAGGTGGAGTGACGAC
>DWEI01003332.1:0-12962 GCA_018245875.1 Mysoria ambigua | reverse complement strand
TTTTCTTTTTGTCACCGCCTAGACACCCACAGTCTAAGTTTATATAGGGTGCCTAATACTTTTGCACAAGGCTGTATGTCGATTCAGTGGTTGTAGGTCGGATCCAGAAGCGCGGCGTCCGTTCCCGAACAGGTCGTTGAATCGTGTTTTTTTAACAGGCATATCTTCGTCGTGGCTCGGAGTCTGGATTCATGGCCAGTGTGTGCCAATAGGCTCACCACCTATTCCATAATGCGCATAACGTGAATGGTGAAATGTAGGACTGGGCCAAATTTATTTTCTTTATTTTTAAGGACTATATTCGTGATGTGAAGTGCATCAACAGGTTTCTGCGCGAGGGAATGATCGAAGAGATGACGAGTAAAGCGAAATGTTCAGCGTGTGATAATACATGTTAATTGTCGGTCTGCTGTGTGTAGATACGGTGGAGGCGACGGAAGGGGCGCGCGCGGCCGCGCCTCCGCGCGACCTCCGCGCCCTGCTGGCGCGGCCGATACATTCCGTACATATCAGGCGTGCGCACATCGGCCGCGCGGTGACACACACGTGCGTGTTCGTGGACCGCACACGCTGGCACATCTCGACTCGAGGAGACGCGGCTCGATGGTCGCGGGCAGTTCAGGGGGTCGGAGGTGGGGAAGAGGACGCGGGTCGCGGGCTGACGCCGTCTGCCTAGCCACCAGTAAAGCAGGCGGTGCGAGGATCTGCCCGCCCAGCGTGGGGATTATGGACAAAACAGTGGACTAAGACAGATGTTGATAATGATTACAATAATTTTGTACCGAGATGGAGACTGTAGCTTTTTAACGACACTCATTAGCGTGTTAAGCCAATGAAACAATTTCAATTATATAGGAACAAAATTCATATAGCATCTATGTATTTTGTAGTTCGACTTCAATATATAATAAAACACACACAGTATTACTTCTGTATTTAGAACATAAATGCGGATTCATGTAATACAACTATATGTATTAACTTTGGCGCCTGCTAGTTGTTTCATATCAATATCTCGACAAGTGACGTCATCACGCCCGTAATGCCCGACGAGGTAGGCAGAAGAGTGTCTCTCGGGGCAGGTGGAGCGTCAAACAGCGACCCCGCACTCATTTCACACTTAACGGTAACTAAAGTAAGTAACATTTGACTAATTAATATAACGATGTAATAACTTACTTCTTCGTTATCCGCGTGAAGATGAACACCATTTTGTTGGTCGTTATGTAAATTCGCGTAAATCTGAAAAGAATACAATTGTAGTGAGACATTATACGAGCATAGATAAAAACGCTAGGATATTTTAATGTAAATATATAATATGATATCACGCTTATATCTGCGCGAAGTGGCCGGCAGAGGAGTGCAACACGCTCCTACGATTTACCAATTATACAATTATCATGATCGAAGTTTTTGCCCACAGTCCACACGCTGGGCGTGCGGGTAGCAGATCGCAAAGAGAGATTATTGTCATTGTGTAGGCAATATTAATATATTTGATAATAACTAATATTAGGTATATGTCTAAGTTATATAAAAGAGATATTTAAAGCAGGTATGCGATTTCGGAATGACAGTATTGTGTGGTCGTGTAACAGTTACTGTGGGTAGGCACGGCGAGAGGCTGCGCTCTGCGATCCCAACTCTCATTCCCAGCGTGGGGGTCACAGGCGGAGCCCCTCAGGGGCGGACTGTGTCCAGCAGTGTCTATTGTTTAAAACTTGAAATATAAATATTGTTATTGTGTGACAACAGTCTAATCGATAAGTATAATATTTAGCCTTCAGAGTTTCCGACCTAGATAAGATACCAGCATAAAAATAAATCATCACGTCGCAGGACCACAGATCACGCCTGTCATCTCAGATGACGTACGCAGAGGAGGGAAAAACATTTCCACATTTCCAATGCCATACGCCGGACACATATCTGGACTCTGAGCCACTACTTATTTGAATTAAGAACATCCAATAGTGCTCGGGATTTGAACCTGAGACTTCTAGATCGGCGGCAGGGCTTACGCCCAACACGATCAACATGGTAGACTGCAGAACAGATCACACAGTCATGGAGGTCTTTCAAATCGTATCTCACACATCGATCTCATCTCCATAGTTTTCAAAGTTGGCTAAACAGTATGGCTAATTTAATACTCCTTAGCGAATATTGTGGTAGATTGTAAAGTGTGTTCCTCAAATATTAATTCAGCGTTCCAGCCGCTACATTGGACCTTTAAAGCGCATATTATGCTATATTCGTAACATTAGAAGTACGGGCGAGGACACGAAGTCGAACACATTAATAAAAACAACTAACCGATCACTGCCATATCTGTAGGCGTAATTTTGTCTGTAACAAAATTTTAGTTTCGTAGACTTGATTGTAATTTTCAATATAAGTGCCAGTACTTAAGTACTAACAGTTAGTACTAAGTATAGAAAAAAATGTTTATTTTTGGCTTCGTGTGAAATCGTCGATATTACGAAGTTTTAAACTTCGTCGCTAACCCAATAACTACGATATTATCTACGCTCAGTTGGTTAATAACTTAGTAGGCTGGTCTCATTATTAAATACTTTCCTTATTTTTTTGTCATCGTGATTGTTTGTTTGTTTGTTTTAGATAATGTAGTGATCTTTATAATACTTCCCCACGTTTTCCTTGTAGCCGCCATTTTGTAAATATGACATTTCTTATAGGAAAGTAGAAGTAAGTAGTCTATGATATTTAAAGAGCGGCCTGCTATAATTTATTTATATTAAAAATATTTCTAATTTAACATAGATTCATTTCAGTTCAGTGCGAGGCGAACTAACAACAAACAAAGACATTTACACACATGCTTGTAATAATAATAAAGATTTATTTAATCAGTTGTAAGATGTTCTGTTTTTCATAACAGCTTGTTTATGTAAAACTTTAATATTCAGTGCATTAATTACGTCAGTGTAGATTATATAGCGAACACTATGAAGTAATGAAACGAAGCTAAAATTAGAAAGTACTTGTATGAAATGAGAAAGTTGAGAATGAGAAGGAAAGAAAACTTCTTTAGAAAGTCAATGCTAGTTGTTAGGAATGAGAGACTAGAATAATTTGTTTTTGAAAATTTCGTCGCTTGGTACACTCGACACTTACAAGGCAAAGATTCGAAATAAAGCAAATTTATTATAGTGATAATAGCGAGAAACTTCTACATCCATCAGGAATGAAAGTGTAGATGTTGATAACAAATAAGACAGCTTTAAAAACTGGAATTCTTTACTGAGGCTCTAGTCACACTGTTTACGGTCATAGCAAACCTTATGGTCGTGGTTCGAATTCCACATGGTATGAAGTTTACTTTTTAAAAAATCCCCGTGTCTACTGAATGTATTGTGTAATTACTGGTCATTCATGCAAGAGGTTACCTTGCTTGACAACACTAGCGCCATGACAACACATAGGTGTTATGAAGGATTAAAGGCTCTGTGACTTCAGGGGATAATTTTATCTATGTGTATATAAAATATAAATATTCGTATACACAACTATATAGTATATACCCCCCGTGATGTTTTCATAACAAGTTTTCGAGATTACTTAAAAACACTTTATCAACCTTATCAGGCCCCTTTCGAGTTATATTTTAAAACAACATTTATTATCTATGTCCTTGACTATGACTGGTGAGTTTGTTTATGACACGATCTAGATTTATTATTGCCACATCACTATTAATTCTTGTGTATATGCAATATCTATGTCATATTCATATGTTATTTACATTAGAACACTGTAAATAAGTTGTTTAGGGAAACGTTATTTTAAGTATATATTAGACGATATCTTAGTACAGATAGTAAATAATTTTAATTACTTTACTAATTATGTATGTATCTATTGTGCAATGGTTCAGTATATAAGCTGTACCTAGATTCATTAAATTAAAGCGATAAAACATATATTTTAATCAAATATATTCTTAATGTTTAATAATTTTTAAATTTTTCTGTGGTTTTTTTAAGGTATGTACAAAAAAAGTAGTGTTTATTTATTATCCAATAAAAAAATCAAGTCAATGAATACACTGTAATTGAGCAATCAGTGGACATCTACACTATAATCACAGGACATTCTTTGTTCGTTCAGACATCCTCCACTGGGATAATAGCACAATTACATGAATCTGCAACAAGAGCATCTACAAACGCATATAATCCATGGACGAACGAATCCAGATTTTATTTCTGGCTCTATCCACCACTTCTAATAGTGTAAGACAAATACGTGTTGAAATGTACGGGACATAGATATTTAATCTGTACTCTATTTGCGCGGCAAAGTGAATTAATTGACAAAAACTATATGTACTTTCATTTAGCTGCTCATAAATAGATCATCGCCTCGTACTGCCAAGCGACTATTATCTTATCAATCGGAAGGTCGAGAGGTGCAACCGTCACTGTATGTATAATTACATCACATCCCAGCTGCTAGCTGCGTTTATCGCGCGACTGACGTAGCATGAATACACTACTACAATTGTACGTCAAACAATGACAGTCCACACAATGACATCTCGCGCCAATTTGGCGTCATTTTGTTTTTTTTTACCGATGTTAGGATTTCGTTTAAAAATGACCATTTCCCTGCTCATTCGGATCCAGATATGTTCGGAACTATATGCATGAATATTGTAGGATTTGATTAATTATATCGGATGTGTTCTGGAGTGGAACCCAGGGCTTTGTAAACGAATGGCGGTATATGCAGGGTCTGGCAGCGGTTTGATACAAAGAACTGAAGATCGTGCTCAGTCGCGCGCCCTTCCAGAGACTTAGGTCCAGCGGTGAATGATAATGATGGATGTATTCGTCTTTAACCTTTATAGGTATATAACAAGGAAAGAAAACATACCTACAATAATACGAAAGGCACAATGAAATCAATAAACTTCCGAGTTCTGCCCAATAATCTCTAAGGCGTCTGAAATTGTCGGCGGTAGTGCAGCGTGATAGAATACGGTGTAAATCTTCTTATTCTGAGAACAAGTTGTTCTGAGTGAATCGTCCATTAAAAAAAAACTCTTACAATTAGCCCGGCAACGGTCAGACTAGCGACCCTAAGGTAAGCGGTCACTGCAGCTTCTGGACATGTCCAACAGACCGGAGGCGACCAGACCACCTGCAGGCAGGGTGTGCCACACCATGGGGCTGTGTCCCCGTGAGTGTCCTCGACGTCCGTACTCCCTACCAGAAGCGACCGACGCTTGCCCGGCTTCGTAAACGTAATACCCAAAGGTTGTATCCAATATTTCTCTACAATTCCGAAGTACTCAACGCGCAGTATTTGATGGTGAGTGGTTACCGTTAGGGATATTAGCGTGTTAGAGATATTTGCAATCAGCGCTTTCTACCTACCCACCGGGAAACCTGGCGTGAATATATATGTATCAATACGATGAATGTGAACTGAAATATGACCGATTAATATTATTATAAATGGCAGTGTGGTTTGTTCCTTAATCAAATGTTGCAGATAAAATATCGACGTTGTAAATATAACATAGCTTTTAGCAATATTCGTTAAGACTAATAACAGTTTGAGAGTAACACTTCAAATGATTTTATAGCGCAAGATAGTTTGCTGTCATTTAAAATGTCGAAATACTATGTAACAGTAATGGTTAGTTACATTGTGTCGCCCTGTTCGGGGATTACATGCGTGGTGTTACCTATGATCAATATTTTAATAGTTCAAGACTGGCCTGTTGGTGGTGTTGGTTGCAAGCACGACTGATGATCAGCAAGATACGGGCTCGAATCTCGGATTGGGCACTCCTGAAGTGTTCTAATTTAGATTTTCTAGTGGTGGCTCGGAGTCTGCGTATGTGCCCGATGCATGGCAATAGGTAACAACGTAACCGCGTGAATCGTGGGAATGTACTACATTCCGCTGCCTACCTCTTTGAAAATTATGGACGCGATGTTACGCAGTGTATAGATATTTCATAGCAATACCACCCCTGTAATAAAACGTACACAATTTTCACAAACAAGGACCTTTAGCTCACGAGTTATTTCAAAATCTGTGTATACCTACGATTATATAATATTTTTTAATACAACTTTACATGATAAATGTTTTAAATTACGCAGATTAGGCGCCAATTGTAATAAAATCCGCCTCTTATCAATAACAATGAAGGATAAACAGATAAATACATATGCTTTAGCTTTCTATTCCCATTTATTCACAAAACAGGATATATAAACAGGCAAATTATGTGTAATTAAGTCAGTGAAGTCATGTGAATTGTAAATCGAAAGTCAATGTCAATATAAATGTCTAATGTTAGTAGTTAATAGATTCATAACATTTTTTGTACAAACTATTTTATATCTTCACGACACGGCCGTCACGTGCCAGGCAGGCAGCTTTGAATACCAAATAATTTCTGCGTACTGAGCTGACGTGTTTTTTCTACATTAATTACTCCCTTCATAAGTGCTCGTTGGTTTTGGAGTCTTTTTTTTTCTTTTGGATCAATCAGTTATAAGCGGTCTATGATATATTGTCAGTTTTTTGTCTGTTATCATGTGTATTACTTTTATTTTTAAATGTATGGCAATAGGATCATCCCTTATATAAGGGGGCGTATAATTGGTGAAACGTGGAATCATTACACTCGGTCTACCCCTCCAGAGAAATATGGGCGTGGTAATATTTTATGTCTTACGTGATATTAAACGTAGGTATTTAAATGATAATAAATTTATTGTGTCTACAGCTGTTTAATTCCACTTGGTGATGACATTTTCGTTTAAAAACGAGTTAGGTATGTTAATGGCGGCGGAGCTATCGGAAATGTTTGTGGTACATGTTAATTGTCATTTAAATATGGGTATCTTATACTGGTTGTTACCTTGTGACCTACTTGGAATTGTTTGTTTTGTATTGAAACGAAAATGACTTGAAATTATTAGGATGAGTATTTAAACTGATGTTCGATTTGCAATATTTGAATATTTTTTTTATGTTCCACAGTTTTTTTTGTTTACGTGGTATAAAATTTCCAGGAATACAAGAAAATGGACGCAAATTATGGCTTAGTATTCTACATTTATACTCCAGTTCGACTTATTATGTAATGACAATCTTGGTACCGTTGCTGGTGTGATAAATTAATGCTGAATACCGATACCCTATGTTATTAAATTATTATTTTTGTTTAGTTTTTGTACGTTTATTTCAATTATATACAGTAATAACGCAATATGTGAAATCAGGAAAACCGTCATGTCAATTATCAATAACATTACCTATCACTATGTTATTGTTTAGAAGTTAGAACATTTAATATTATCGGTTGCTAATTCCTTTTGATATAGTGTTATCTATACTATAAGTAATAATATTACAATTGAGATATCGCAGAATGAAACTACATATTAAATACATAACAGATTTAATTTGTGTATTACGACGAATTGCTTTTACAATTATCAAAAATGTATTCAATTACAAAATTTAATGATAACTAGCGAAATATATAAGGTATGATAGTAAAAATAAAATAAAATTGACAGTTAAATAATGGCGCGAAAAGACGCCATTGTAGTAAAGAAAAAAAAACTCACCGTCAGTCAACGGGTCAGTCACCTCGGCCGTACTAGCGAAATCTACCTGGCTTGCCACGCTTCACGTGCGGTATGCTACGGACTCTTGCAAATAGGTCTCAGCGAACGTGTTATGTACATTCGCGCCAGAATTACACTGCCCGGTATTTTCCGCTCGAGATGAAGTCAACAAGTCTTTCTATGATATCGTTGTGATTAAGTATTTCGATTTCAGATTTTTTATTTTTAAGATTTTGACATGAGGACAAACGGTTTGATCGATGCTGAAAAATCGTATATGTTTAAAAGATAATTTGATGTTTGCAGTATCTTGTTTTTTTTCTGTAAATACTGTGTTTAAAAATTATGTTTGTATTCACTCTCCTGTTTAAAAAGACAACGATGAGATGTATATAACGTTTGGTATGTACAATGTATGTTTGGTATGTAGAATGGTATAAAAATTACTGATTACGTATTTCAACGAACAAAATATCGTTTACATTTTTACGATTTATATTTTATATTCATTTTTACGATTTTATATTCAGTATATCTTTCTGTGTTTTAAAACGTTTAAATATAAATTTTATTACAACACATTGGGTAAATTAAAATCAGTTTTTTTAAAGAAATGATAATACAGTATGAAAATAATATGTCACAAACGTAAAATCACTTCTGTAATCCCCGAAGACAGACAGACGGCGGACGGAGGAGAGCACTGCACGAAATGTTGACCAGTCACGTTCACGTTCCACTGTGGAATTGTGGGTAAACCTGGTTCCATATACCGGGAACTAATCTAGACTCCGAGTCACCACTTGAAAATTCGATTAAACATATATGTTAGAAAAAAAACAATATCACCCTACCTGAGAATCGAACCCAGAAGCTCTCGATAACCTGTCGTGCTAACTGCTTGACTAAAGAGGCACGCATAAATATTATGCCCGATCGAAACTCAAATACTAATAATACGTTTATAATCCAATACATTCTGGAACTTTCTATGTAAATAATATATACGATTGCTGATTTTTATTACAAATCCAACATTTGATCATACGTTTTTTTATAAACGAAATCGACACGTACAATATTTACGTATCCTTCCAAGAATGAACAACAAACCATCCAACCACGCAGCGCTTTGATATTGGAACACGTGCTGTATTATAAGATCAGTCGCGACATAAATATCTGGCCACAATGGGCCGCGTGAATAGGGTGGCCACACGGTCCGCTCGCACGGCCATTGTCATGGAGGGATGCAAAAGTGTCAAAGGGCTAGCTGATCAAAGGAATTTATTTGCGTCTCGAGACATTTCTCTCGTTGCTTCGGGGTGACTACGATTGTATTTTTCATGGGATATTTTTTCGCTTACAATATACATAGATCTAGATAGTTTTTGGAAAAAAAGTTGGAAGAGCAACTGTTGAGGAAGAAGTCCTGGGTTCGGACTCCGGGTTGAAAAAGTACTATTGGGGGTTTTTTCACTAGACAACTTTCACTTCAAATTTCACGACAAATTTTCACTTTCCCTGTTCTAATAGTAGTTGTGTGGATTTGTGCTCGATATATGTAAGTCGTTCTTAACATCAAAAAACAACTAATATTGGTTTTAAGAGAATAAGAAATAAGAGAAAAAAAGCAAAGGTAACGCTACGCTTAGATATCTTCCTTCATACCCGTACTGACCCTTCTGTCATAGAAAACCTGGCCTATTTTTATTATTATTTATTTTTAAATATTATATAGCTGAGTCTCTTTCTCCTTCACCGTCTGCGTACATAAACAATTTCATTGTATATTTCTTTTCTCATTCTTTCATCTGCCATTGTTATCACACATCCTAAGACTCGGACCATGTTTGAAATCGTTTTTACACCGATACTCTTATCGATTTACTCAAATTATATGACCAGCGAGATTTATCTGAAATTAGGTTCGCCGTATCGAAAGCGGAGGGCCGAAGGCCGACTAGGTGTGGGTCGGCGTCCGCGGCGACCGTCATTTCGTAAGGACAGGTTATGAACGGGCCTGGCTGGATACAGCGGGCTGACACCGAGAATGCCATTACAAAACACCACTAAACACCTATATTGACATGATTGTCGTCCATTGTGGCTCACCTGCGCTCTCAAGTATTCAATGATCTACTTAGTACCTCTATTTTCTTAACTGTCGTACACATTTTTTCGTATCTTCATTGATGAATGGCGTGATGGTGTTCTTTGGTGAAATGAACTGCTACGTCAGAGGCTAGATCTAACGGGCAAAAATACTTGACCTTGATGGTTCAAGGTCAAATATTCATGTGATAAGTTTAAGTGTCTGTTTGGCGATTGGATGGCGATTTATCTAAGTATACATGTTAATAGTACTTTCGTTAAAGGACTGGTAAAATGTGTAAGGTTAGAAGGGAAGATAGTGGTGTTGGCTACGCGAAGGGGTAGTTCATGAAAGAAAGATGATTGACGTTATTTTTGGCATTATTTTCTTTAATGACTGCCTCGTTAGTCGTGACCGCTGCAAGCACAACTGTCGATCAAGCAGTCATGGGATCAAATCCTGGGTCGGGCACTACTGGATTTTCTAAATTGGATTTTTTAGTAGCGACTCGGAATGTGGATATGAACCTGGTGTATGGCAATAGGCTCACCGCCTATGCCGTAGCGGGACGTAAACGTAACCGGTGAATCGTGGGAGAGTTCTGCACTCCCCTGGCTACCTAAGCTAAATATAGTTTTGGAATGCTATATAACGAGAAAACTAAAAATAATTGGAAATATGTATTAAATTGTTAACCAGAAAAATGATTTGTATTGTTAAAAACACAACGTAAGTCTAGCTATCACAGGTTTTGACATGAATTTAGAAATGAACGTAATTCAGTTGTCTGGTTACTGTAAAAAAGGTATTGTACCGTGAGAGATCAGGAAGAGCAGTTTTAGTTATTTTATTATTGTTATTAGTTTCTATAAATTGTTAATGTCCAAATTTGTTAACGAATCATATATTTGTCTAAAGGCGAACAAACTTGATGTTGGATTAAGTTGGCGAAGAGTCGTTAATTGATATCAATGTTGCACTGATGTTCGTCAAGGGTTTGTGTATGGACTTCATGAACAAATGCAAGTTTAGGAATTTAAATGTCTTATTATATTGCAATTGTGCTTATAATAGTCTGCTTTCCATCGGTGGCCAGGACAAGCACCCTTGCGTTTCTGCTGTACAGCAAGATACACCTCAGCCATATGAGCTTCATATCAGAAGCCCTAGCTTGTGAACTCTCGGACTGCCATTCTTTATTATTATTCAGATCTACAGGAACAGTGCTAGCAGCGGCCCTACTTGTGGTCTCCCTACTCCTTTTCGCTGTAAAAGACCAAAGCATCATGTGCTTTAGTATTTCGTACTATTGTCCACGATTATACAAGGTGATGCTGAAAATAAATGTTCATATTTAAATATTGTGTCGTGGCCGCCGTGTGTGTGGCCGCCGAAGAGGTAGTTGTGCTACACTCCCACGTTTTGCTTGTTACGTTTACGTCCCACTGTGGAATAGATGTGGAATTCACAATGTGGAAGACACTGTGGAATTCTAAACTACGAGCTAGTACTGCAAAAACAAAGTTAGAAAAGTGCCCGACCTAGGATTTGAATCCGCGACCTCCCGAACGGCAGTGGTGCTTGCACCCAACGCTTGCATTTCTAACTAGTACAAATTTTAAGTTACAAAATGTCTTGTTTTTTCAAATGCCTTTGAATTTTTTGACTTTGAGTTTGTTCAGCATTCACGAATGGCTCCTACTGGACAAACCAGGTTCTGAAAAAACCTAACATTAGGCAGTTATATGAGTACATAATATTTTTAAGTTACTGTTACTATATTATATTATTGCGGCAGATGCCTTAAGTGGTAGGCAGACACTAGGAACATCCAAATAGATTTCATTCGAATTCTTTTTGGACCACTTTGTTATTGTATAAAAAATGTTGATATTTTTATAGACTATTTTACTAAACAATTTGGTGATAACACCATAACTTATCTAAGATATTAATATTAAATAGATTTAATTATTTTATTAATAAATTAAATACATTGGTTTTTTATTTAGACAATGGTTCAACGATCCACCTTAATATTTCTTAATAATAAATTTAATAAAATTCAGTAGACTTTAGAAGCAGCCGGGCAGGTCTGTAGCAATAGAGATATTTGACAACCGGTGTTCTCTGCCTACCTCGCGAAGGACCTGGTGTGAAGATATTTATGTGAAACTGAGCTCCTGTTATGACAACTTTAAATTGTTTAATTTGTTACACTCAAACGCAGAACAAGTATTTATGCTCACTACACAAATATTTGTCGTGTTTGTTGCAAGTGCAACTGCCGATCGGGAGGTCCCGGGTTCGATTCCCGGGTCCAACACTACAAAATTTTCTAGTAGTGTCTTGGAGTTTACTTACCTGCCCAATGCATGGCAATAGGCTCACCACCTATCACATAGTGGGACGTAAACGTAACCGGTGAATCGCGTGAGTGTTTTGCATTCCTCTGCCTACCTATTCGGGGATTACAGGAGTGAAGTTACGTTACCTATATAGTTATCAAAAAAATTAAATATAACGTAAAAAAAAATTAATATATGTACCTATAAAATGATGTGGATTGAAGTCGAAAACAATTTTAAACTTTGCAAAGTGCTCTGTCAATCCCATAATGGACGGACTCTTTTAAATGACATAATAACGAAACATATTAAATAAACAATTTTTCATAAAGTATCAATTAATACATCTCAATATTTGTACGATTGAAAACCTTTGCCTCCCACGAAGGCGCGCTACATCTGCGAGCGCGCGGACCTGCCCCGTCGCGGCGCGCCGTGGTGCGCAGGACAGGACTCAACCTATATAAAGTCGGGAACATATGTTTGAACTATAATATTTTGCCGTCTCCCGCGCGGACACATTAGGAGTTCGCACTGTCATTGAACATTGCCCGCTGTGTTGTGAGTTTGAGATGAGTGGCTTTGGCTGTAGGTGAGTACAATTCGTGAGACGTTAACACCGCGGATGTAATCCCCGCTTCGTATAACCTGTGGTTTTTCAAGAGATTATCGACTAGGTATTGCCTGGGCAAGCGTGATACACCCAGCGCTGGGTGTCAGTCAGGCGTATTGCTGAACATATAAAAAAAGAAAGGTAAGCTGAGGAGTGTAATACAACCTTACCTTACACCAGTTACACTTACGTCTCACTATGGCACCTCCTACCAGGTGGTCCGACGACCTGAAGAAGACAGCGGGAAGCTGCTGGATTCGGAAGGCCCAGGACCGGATGGA
>DWEI01003331.1:0-12963 GCA_018245875.1 Mysoria ambigua | reverse complement strand
ACATATAATCATAATTAGAGTTGATTAATATACAATACAATAAGACATTATGATTTTGAAATTAGTTTACACGATCCAAATTAAATTGCAACGTTCAGTGGTTACATTTATAAAATGCGGCAAGAATAATTATCCACCAGCTCATCCGTCGTACTGGTGTTCCATCGACCAACGAGGTAGTGATAATACACATTGAAACGACTAAACCGCAGAGCACAAGAGCAACGGTGTCCGCAATAAAATCGGGATGGACGTGACAAATGCAATTCTCCATTCTCATATAATAACGCCTCCTTCGGACACAAAGACCTATTATACAGCCTCACAATGTGATCGTGTTCTTTACAGCGACGGGACTCTTATAGTGGCCGCGTCAGCTGCGGCGCGCCAAAATTGAGACGGTTATGGCTAGGTGCTACGGTCCAACGTATAATTCCTTGCAATAACTTTCCTTCACTCAGATATTGCTACTCGTTTCTTTTTTAATAAATCAACACTTAAACGAGATCGCGCGAGAAATATTACGTTATACATTAAAAAAAAAACATTTTTTTTTATTTTACACAGAGATTGTTTATGGATGTCGCGCGTTTCTCTATAAGTCTATGTAATGGCGCCAAAAATTTATATAACCATGGAATAGGGGGTGAGCCTACGGCCATGCAACAAAAAGCATTTTTTACATTTCTATCGTCACAAAACAGTAACGCCAGGTGGCGTAACTAGTACTCAGGTGAGTGGAGCGTCGGATTCAAAACGGAAACGGATACCAATGTCTATCCTTAAAGGCCTGACGTGCTTCTCCTACATTTGCTGTCTACTTATTTGTAACCTAAAATAGGTTTCATCTTTTTATTCAATAAATTAATTCGTTCCACGTTAGCTTGGAAGACTGTTACTCTATGCCTACCCCGTAAGGGACCTGTGTGTTTAGACAAAATAGTTTACTGGAAGCGTTAACCCCGAACGCTAGTTTTACTCGTAACTAAGCAGCGGAAAAAATCGTTCAACACACTAGTCCATAATTACCAAACATTTTGCAGTTAACATTAAGCGTTCACGCTTCTTTTTTTATTAAGCAATAGTCTTGCGTTTCCCTGCTATCCCACCTGATGGACAGCGAGATGCAGCCTATAATGTAGCACGCGTGCCTAGAAAATGCCTATTCACACTTGTCTCCAATGAGTCCAGAAGGTTGTACGGACCGGGAAAATTAGAAGCCGCAAAGGAATTTCATTCTATCGCAGTCTGTACTAGAAACGCTTCAGGAAAAGTATCTTGTCGAAGCCCACTGGAGCTTGTATATATAGACTATAACAACAATAATCACCCGACAGTAATTATTACAGTATCTCCGATTCATTACATAGTACCTAATCTCTGATAGCAGCCACATTATGTATCACATTGATGTACTGATGTGAACAGTGCACCAGAAATAGTTCCCTCAGAATTGGCCCTCTGCCACGTAAGTAGTGAACTTTGTACTCCTTCAGGAAAATGTCTGGTATAAGTCACTTTCAGTTGTTTATAACTCTATTTTAATACTTTGGCACAAACTACAAAATCCAATAAAAGATATGAATGATTTATAAATAGTATTTTTTTTTCTTGTGACGTATATTGGAAATATTCCTATTTTATCAAAGATAAGAAAAACATGTCAATTATTACCGTTAAATTGATAGCGTCCTGCAGTACATTATAAACAAATCGAAACTGATAAATTATTACTGTATATTTAACGTACAGACGTGATAGATTAAAATTGTTTCATATTACTGCAATCGTCAGTCTCTTCGGGGATTACAGGCGTGATGTTACGTTCTATATTATAAAAAATAATTGATATAATTAAAATCATTCGGTTGTCTTGTGTCCATTGTGCCTTAACAATTCTATGTATATCTAAAACAACATAAAACAAAGAATTTCCATGAATGTTTGACGTATATCGCACAAACGATCACGACTACAGACTGTTTACATAAACTAGTTCGCTACAATCAGATGGCCTTCGATAAATTCGCTACAATATTCTTTTAGAATTTTTGTTATTCTTGTAAATGCGTAGCAAAACTAAGAACTGCATATATATTTATCGTAATCTAGACCATACAGGTTTAAAACTTAACTTAACTTTATTTACAATTTAAGTTCCATTAGTGTTTAATTTTAAATATAAAGTACGATAATTTAACAATAATTATGAATCCATGTATCGGTCTTTCCATAGGTATAATGAAAAAATAAGGATAAACAGGATTAATTATACCAAAACAAAAATACAAAATATTAGCACTGTGCTAAGATTTAACTTTTAGTAAGAATCTATCTACAATATCATCAATCAAACACTTCATAAAAAAACATTCCTTAGGAATATTACAGTACTAATCGGTTTTATTCCCTCAAATAGCCGAAATACTTATTCAAAGACTATTATCATTTCAAATTAGGAACGATTTAAAAAATCTAGAATCCGTCTATGACTAAGAGAAATAACCTGCTAACTGAAAGAAGACACGATGACGTCAGTTTCAGCCGCCGCGATAAATATAAGTTCCAAATTATGCGGGCGTAAAATTATTAAAATATTTACCTTCTTTTCAGTAAGTATTATAGCGTTAGAACATTAACGAATAGAAACACTAGAATGGTTAAATAAAAACTATATTTACCCATTTAGCTCATTAAAAGCTAAAATATCACGTATAATACTTTCCCTAATAATATTTACAAAACAGAACCTTAATAGCCAACAATTAGCACATACCAGAATGCTTTTTATAGCAAACGCACCAATGAAACATATTTTTTTTAATGCTAAATAAACATGTACATCGAAATCGACATCGAAAATAGAAAAATACTACGTAAATTATTCATTTTTGCAAAAATTTACACAATGTCAAAAATATAGAATATTATGGACAAAAGTAAGATGAGAGTAAAGCACGAAAATTATTTTAATAGTTTCTTTAAAGGTTTAAACCAACCGACCTCGAGCCGTACGGAATGTTTCGGAGGAAAGTGTTTTTTTCTTTGCGTTTTTAATTAACTGCATAGCATTTAACGTTCTTATTATCTTATTTAATATCGCATTATCAATCAAGTGAAATGAACGTAGATGCTGTAATATCATCTTGTCTTATCAGATTACGCATATTTTTAACACTAAGCAACGTAAACAAGTAATGCATAAAATAATAAGTAAGCACGTGCATACGTAGAAGGTAAAACTCGTTGTGTGAGCAAGGTAAATAAATGTTAAAAGATCATTCATTAGACGGCGATACGGATTGCACACGGACGTAAAAGGCGTGAATGTGTCAACTGGATCTACAATTATTAGCGCGTCAAATATATATTATTTGTAAAAAATAAACAAGTTTCGATTTCTACTTACGTCCATTTATGTCTTCAGTCGTATTAGATCCCAATACTCCAAATGTTTTTATAACGGTAAGGCACAAAATAAAATACCACCACATATTGGCACAATATTTTGGGGCTGCCCGTCGACAGCCCACCAAAACGAACATTTTGTTCCTTGGAAACTTTCGATTTTGGCAATATCACCACAGAAATACGATTAGATAATCCGTGACAACCAGTTTTGGACACCGTACCACTGTTATTTAATAGTTATTATTTAGTTAATGTCACTGTTTGCGTAAAACAATATAAAGTCGATTGGTTAGTTCACGATCCGACGTTTCGAGGTTATTTTTACGTGCCACTAGTGCGAGCGCTACAGAGTATATCGAGTCGAGGCGCCGAGCGGCGGGCAGGTGTGAGGCGACGGTGGCGGGATTGCCGCTAGATGGCAGTACATGCGCACGCGTGACGTTTAGTTTCGGCGACTGAACCACGGCGCTGCGCTACTGATTCTAGCTACAGATTTTTCTCAACGCATCGCGCAAACGACACATCACATTAGGGACAGTTCACATGAAAATTTTGCCCTTATCAACCCGATTTTTTAAGAATGTTGATTACATTACAACATTATAGTCGTTCCAAGTTTAAAATGGTGTTAAATGATGAAATCATAACAGTTCCTGTATGGCCAGCCGAAGAATTTTATTTATACACGATCTATAATTTATTAAGTGTTACGATTATAAATAATAATAAACTGTTCAGACTTATTAAAATATCAGATAACAGTGTTTCGTCATTTGATAAATTAAAATATTTATAATAATTTAATTTTAAAATGATATCTAAAAGTAATATTATTTTTAATTTGTTTATATAACCTGATAGTAACATCAAAAGTAAATCTTTCCTACATACAACGCCATCTATTGATTGATTTCAAGTTTTGTAAACGTTTATCATTGATAAAATGATATATGACTCATCATCATCATCATCTTATGGTGAGATAATCATATTTATTTATTTAGTCCACTTTTCGTTTATATTTAATAATACATTTTAATCAATAATAAGTCTGCTGATGAATTGATGGAAATGGAATATGTATTTTGAATACGCATTTAATTTTTATTACGAGTATTTGCATAACCAAACTGATAGTAAACAAGTAAAATGAACCACAAGTTCAATCCATGTAATCTCACCCTTACGCGAGGTAGGAATGCGCGCGCATCTTAACTGAGCGTCAGAAGACGCTGCGGGGGGCGTGGTCCCCCGTTACGCACGGCCACTACGCAACTAGGAGATAAGACACCCGCGACTACCCAACCAATTTCGGTTGTCGTTCAATTACAAAACAAATATACTTAAGCGCAACCAACGGAACTCGGTCGCCTTACCCATGAATAGAGCTCAGAAACCCTGAAAATATTCCCCCTTTACGACACCATCGGAAGGCAAAGGTTAATTCAATTGTAAATTAAACTGTCAACCCACTTTCTCGAAGTAGGAAAATTTTGCATTACACTTAAAGATATATGCAAATAATATTAGATACTGATGTCTGATTATGTTTCTGTTATCAAAGAATATGTCGATGCCTCTTAGATAAAATAATGAGTGATATTTATAGTAATTCATGGTTTAGAACATTACATTTTATCGAAAATATTCAATAGTACATAAATTCAATGAGAATGGCATGACTAAGTCAATAGTTTAAATTTCAGCCTCCCGTACTAGAAGTCTAGGGTGACAATCTTGACACAGACATTGCCATTTTCCAAGTATAGTGTATTTTTAAGTACGTCTTTATCTTTTGGTATATTTTTTTTGCTCTTAGGTATATATGAGTACTTATGCTAAAGTTGGTTACGACTAAATATTCAAATGTAAAAACCGTTCTTGGTCCGCTGAAGAAAAAGGAACAAGGAAACGCGTATCCTTTATTCCCCGTCGCAGGATCCTAAGTTATTAAATATTAATAAAAGTGTCAAAACACCCGAATGAAACTTTAGCGAAGTGTTTCAAAATAAATTCGCGCGGCAGGCGACAACGGAGCCAGTGGCATTATTTTCTGATTACTCCTTTGAGAAACGCTGCAGATTAAAGGCGCAACTTTCGCAACGGAGCGTAATAAAAGACTTTGCAGTTTACAATTTTGGATATTCGCTATCGAAAATTACAGCTTTGCTACTCTGACGTGTGCGCGGAACATAATCGAACCAGTATTCAGCGCTCTTACGATTCTTACACCAACAGCTTATGTTTGTGTCGTTAATGAACTATATGTATTTAAATAGATTTTTTTTAAATATGCAATAATTATTGTTGCTTCTCTCTCCGGCTTTCTGCGTCGTTTTTTCTTTAACGTCTGAAAATAAAAAAAGAACTGCCGTTATGTCCAGCTTGGAGAATATAGGCACAACCCCTCAGGGGACAGGGAATGCCTATTTCTAGTAGTGGACTGCAACACGCGAATGACTCTGAAGGTAATGAAATTAAAATACGATTAAATACAGTGATTTTTGCAGAAACAAAAATACGTAGTATATATATAAAGATAAACAAATGATTTATAGGTCTAGTAAAGGTCAATACGTAAACAGAACTGGCTTTTCGATCGATAGAATTCCTATTACGTACATACGCAAACCTATTTACTACATCCGCAGATCAAAACGCTCTGATCAGATAGACGAAGAGATTTAAAAAAGAATATTTAAAAATTCAAAAAGAATACTACAAATGTATTCCAAAAAATTAACTTAGATAAATCGGTCGTAGGAAGTCAACGGGTAAACTCAAGGAAATATACCGTTAAACAAACCATGGTTGTACTATTAAGGTTCATTATTATACATACATACATACTATATAACATAAAGAACATTAACGATACCCTTAACTGTTCAGTTGAAAATGTAGATTGTTTTAAAGTAATCAGACGGTTTAATCAAACACTTCACAACAGACTTGTGCATTTCTGGTGATTTATTTTAGGGGCCGACACTGAAAAATTTTGCCTGTTTTAGAGTAGGTAGTTTTTGGGTAAGAAAAAGTATATTTTTACGATTTATGATATTTAATAACTTTGATAATAAATATATGAGTTACTTTAATAACGACCTTAAAGCCTGCTTATTTTATAATTAATAAGAAGCGTAAAGATTTCCTATTATTAAGATCGAATCAATAAGAATCAATTGGTTTTGAGCAAAGCAGAAGATTTCGACAATATACGAATTTTCAAAACTTTCTCAGACAGAAATTGTCGTTCGAATTTTGACAGTAAAACTTTGCATTCACAGTTTGTCAAAGTTTCAATAGTTGGAAAAGAATATAAAAGTAAAAATGTGGGCAGAGGAGAGTAGTACATACCCAGGCTACCACTATGAAGTAGGTGGTGAGGTTATTGCCATGCATCGGGCACATGTCCAGACTCCGAGCTATAACTAAAAACCTTGTGGGAACGACCTTGTGGGATTTGTACCCAGCACAAATTCTATGAAAATTTCACCGCCTCAAAAAAAATTAATGTACATCGGGCTTAACTGTTTTATAACAGGAGTGACTCACTGCCTTTTGCATTTTGGATTGTCATAGAAAACCCATTTTTCATTTCTAAAAGACGCTGCTCCATTGTCCCATACTCTGCATGCATGAACAATCTGCATTAATTGTTCCTGGATGATCGACCGAGGTTGTTTAAGATTGTTCCGCGATGGTCTGACATGAATTTGCTTCCACTTCCGCCCTTGACACGTCATTATGCAAAGTTGCTGGTTCCTCTTTATTAATGCTTTCGGGAAAGTTTAAAATTATCAAATTTAAACTCGATTAACGAATTTTAGCAGTTAGGAACATTTAAAGCATTTGAATAGGATCACAAATAATTTGGACAGCAACTGTGTATTCGGTGAAACCCGAAAAAATATATATGACGGCAATTATCGGGTTCTGATGTATGGCTGGAGGCTTTCACGCAGCAAAGCAAAAATTTTATAATTATGTGATCGAAAATAAATTACATTAAATTGATAATCTATATGAGACTTATAACTTTAAATCTTTGTAACTACACTCTACTACACACTACTACACTCTACTACACTCTACTACACACTACTACACTCTACTACACTCTACTACACTCTACTACACACTACTACACACTACTACACTCTACTACACACTACTACACTCTACTACACTCTCGGGTAAATACAAGTATGAAGTTTTGGTATGTTATACAGTAAGTTAAATTAAACGAGCAGAACAAAAAAAAGTTACAGAACGCAAAATTTTAAAAGGAAAAAATGTACAAGATATTTCTTTTAATGTCACTTCGTAAAGAAACAAAATACTACGACATTTCGCAATCAATTTCCCGCCTTTTGACTTATTAATATGGTCGATCTCATGCAATTTAAGTAACGAATTAACTCGATACAAATACATACAACGTAATTTATTGTATACACTGCAAAATATAATTTATTAACTAATTTGTATCAATTTCTTAAAGACGTTCAATTCGATTTGTGTGAATTTAATGATTTGTGTGATTTTGATTATTCTCCTTTACGTTATTAGTAGTCAGCCATGTACAAGTCACTTTCTATTTAAGTATCTATATAACAACTGGATGTAAAAAATGACAATTTAAATTCCTTTACTATAATATTTTTCATAGTATTTTTTTAGTATTCCCGTATTGGGTCGTGTTGATTGCAAGTGAGACTACCGATCCGGTTCCGATCTCGGTTCATGACCCGGGTTCGATTCCTGGGTCGAATACTACAAAATTTTCTAGTAGCAGTTCGGAGTCTGAATATGTGCCCGATGCATGGCAATAGGCTCATCACCTGTTCCATAGTTTGACGTAAACGTAACTGGTGAAACGTTGGAGTGTTCTGCATTCCTCTGCTTACCTCTTCAGGGATTACAGGCGTGAAGTTACGGCAGTCAAAAAATCATTTTATTTAATTATCCTCGATTGCTATTGCTAAAAACAGAGCTAAAAAAGAGAGATCTTAATTCCGCATTGCATTTGCTGTTCGTATTATATTCTTTTTCATGACCTGTTTTCTCATGACTTAAAAAAGTGATTACTTCTACAGATTTCTTCATGGTGTTCCACAAATCTGGAGTAATTTCTGGAATATTATTCAAAGCATCATGACGCTTATGACGATCGTAGTGTTCCAAGTGCCTCTCGATAGTTCCTAGTTTGAAAACGGCCAATGCATCGGGATGTCTTATGTGCAAGTTTATCGGTCAATGTAACTTTTTATGAATTATTATTATTATTGCGTTTCTCAAAAATCGATAAAGCAAAATGTGTTCTGATGAAATAATAAAAGAGATACCAAATGTATCAATAAATTTAAATCTGAAATTGCATCTAATATGTGAAATAAAGTATCTCAATACTTTGTGACATCGGTAAAGCTTAATTCATTTGTCTTTTATCCTTTCCTTACATCAAAGAGTGTGTTAAATTAGTTTTGGATATGTTATAATGATAATATCTAAAACTTTGCTATAGTTTAAACTTCTTGATCATTGTTCGAGCACTATCTCGCATCTCCATCATTTGGCTCTAGAGAATAATGGGGAAGTTTACCAAGGATTGCTGAATATTCGTGGAAAAGTAGGTTACAAAAGTTACAGGATTATAGTTACCTGATATTAGAAGCGTTATTTAAATTAACAATATTACTTTCCTACTAATAAAATTATGTTCTTTAGGTTAGTTGAAAATCTTGTTAAATAAATTTTTAATTCAATTAATAAATTTTCAATTATCTAAGACGTCAGAGTCGACATAGATTTGAGTAATTTAGTTAATATTCCTCGACAGACCTTCTTTTGAATTTTATTAGTTTACCCACCGCAGGCTAGTTAGTTTCGTTTCATAATTAAGAATTCAATGGCAACTCTACTTTCACTCCAGCAATAATGATGTAATGGTATTTTATTTAATATGTTGATTGTCTGATTGGTCGTATTGGTTGCATGTGCGAATGCCGAGCGGGAGTACTCGGGTTCGAATTCCGGGTCGATCAATACAAAAATTTCTTATTTAGATTTTCTAGTAGTGGTTCAGAGTCTGGATATGTGCCCGATGCATGGCAATAGGCTCACCACATATTCCATAGTGGGATAGGTGACGAGCCGATTTCCGCAAACGTAACCGGTGAAAAGTGGGAGTGGTCTGCATTTCTCTGCCTACTTCTTCAGTTATTGAAGTCGTGAAGTTACGTTTTATATTATTATCAGGGTTTTTACTAAAAAATCAAAATTTACGTCATTTTTATAAACCTTTCTATTATCTCAAAATGAAACGTTAGAATATAAATACATGGTGATTATGATGCGCTTGAAATATTACCGAGCGAGGCTTAATACAAACCTTATAACAAGGGAGAGGTGCTCCGCTGCCGTACCGCGGAACTCCTGGGAAATCAAACGACCTAGAACCGGCCATTCTTTCTCTAAAATATTAACTCAATTCAGGTACTATCAACGACAGCCACTCGGCTCTATTGCATGTTTTAAGCATATAAAGCCGTATACACACACCCCTACGGGAAAGAGACGTGACAATCATTCTGTGTTTGTGCTACATCCACAGATTATTTATAAATTTTCTTCATGTATAATCGTGTTTATTTCTTGTAAGTCGCCGCCTATAAATGTTTGTTATCGTGTTAAATATAGGCAACAATATGTAAAATAATTTGTCTTTAAAAGAAAATTTAATATTCGTTTATAATTAAGGAGATTGAATGAGTGACCCCAATAATTAAGAAGAACAAATATTAGCAGTACTAGAACTTGTGATACTTCTATTTTCTATTTTTCTATATTACAGCTCTCAAGTCACTACAATACAAAACAATCTTCCTGGATACTTGAAGAACAGTCAACCGTTTTTCTCCGATACTGAATTAGGTATGTGATAACTAAATTTTTGCACCTACATACAAAGTCAGTTAGTCGACGAAGTTAGTCATTTAGTTAGACTTTATTACAGAAGATTGGGGGGAATTAGGCGGTACGAAGTTAGTAGAATATATGTAAATGCTAACGATATACACTTATATAAATTGTCGCTGTAGGTTGTGTCAAATTAAATGCAATAATATGTACTTGTATAAAGCGTTTTATATAAAGGTGTTTAATATATCACAAAGTAATGAAAACGTTCCCGACCTTTTTTAACGTTTTTTCCTTAAGTTTTATTTCACATTGTTGTCTCTAACCGTCACACTGGACGTGAGGGTTGTGCTCGAAATGAAATATAACTGACATTAGTAAACTATAACTGATATTTGACTTCCTTAAACTAAGACTACTTCATTATCCAAACTTACTAAGTAAGAACTTCTGCGTGCGATCAGTAGGTATATAAAATTCATTTCATAGTTCGACTTCTCAACGGAGTTCAAACATTTCCCGTTCCTTTTCATAGTTATCTCGCTGAATCGCAAACTTCGCTGAAACATCAAACTTCCTGTTTGACTTACATCGTAATAGGATATGAGTACTGTGTTAGCTGCTTATAAAACAAAGGTTTTTGGTTGAAATCGTATGTAAATTGATTGTGACATTTATCAGTACGTTTGAAACATAACTTCAACACCTACTTCATAGTGGGACGTGAATCGTGCTAATGTACTGCACTCCTCTGCATACCTCTTCGGGGATGGACTTCATGTTCCGTTCGACATATTCATGTTTTTAAAATAATGAGAAATAGAATTTAACAGTGGAACGACGTCAACGTCAGTATGTTATTATATTATATGAATATGTCGTACGAGGAAAAAGTTTCTGGGGGAAAGGTAGCGTAATAAAACCAATCCCGATGAGTGTCGGTTTTACACTGGTTTATTAAACTAAACACGTAAAGATGATGACTATGAAATTATGGAGGTGTGCATGAAAATGTATATATGTGTGCGCTTACATACGAAAATACTCAATATGCATTATTGGCGTCACGTGTACGTGCAGTAGCTCGTACATATGTATTTCACGTTTCCAAAGCCTTTACAATATATTTGACGATATATTTCATAAGTTATATACAACCAATACAAGCATTAATCCTCAAGGTACTTACAACATTCGTAGTAAAATTACCAGATGAGAGTCTAACTTTAGCTCCTGAACAAATTCACGCTTTAAGCGCTATATAATCCACATAAGCATAAATTTAAAGTCCTGAAGTGACTTTTTTGGCGCTTCCAGCCACGTACGTAGTACTTAACGACACTGAACTTATTGTATGAAGATCACACACCAGGTTTGTTAGACTGACGACGGGAGAGGTAGTGAGTTGTAAAGGTTAAATGTTTTATGAAGATCTTAATATTAACTGTTATTGTAAAGCACATCACTCCCTTATTTTTACTTTGATATTAAAATATTATTTCTGAATGAATTAGGAATACGCAAAGAAATTTATAATCATGGTAAAAACATGTATATTTAAGTATATATTTTATGTATTATGTATACATAAAATATATACTATATGCAGTGTATCAGCTCTCTGGTTACCATACCACAAGCTCTCTTGACGTTTACTTTAGGATCAGATGGCCATATGTGGAGAAGTCCCAAGATATTAATTATTATTATTATAGTAGCTGATACGGCAAATATTGTTCTGCCATAGAAATGAAATTAATCTATGACTCCTCGTTGATAGTTCATACGATATAATGAGCAAGTTAAAAAGCTTATATAACTTAACTTGTAACCCCTTCATGCGGTCGTAAACTTCAGGTCGATAAGACAACTTACACTAAATGGCGTTAAACATTCATACTGTTCTCACATAAGTTCCAGCTGAACATTTCTTCGATAAAGCTTTGAATTTGGTATCGACTTGAAGTTTTACCAGTGAAACGTTGCTTGCGGCTTTAAATAATATTACTACATCAACTCTCCGGGTCCCGCAGACGGTAGGCAGCGAACACTGAACGCTGAAGATTGAGATCTTTCACACTTATCACTCTCTTCTTACAAGCATGCCGCTCTCGAGCACTTCAGTCATTATCTGACATATGTGTTTACTTATAAAACTCATTTCATGGAACATGAAGGTCCTGCAAACGTCAATGATTTTACAGAAAAATCTACGGTTATTTACTCATAGAGATGTAAAAGTTCAATTTATTGCCCCATATGTGTTATGTTTATAATTTCATCAATTTTTACGAATGTTTCATGAAGAAATACTTTGATTTAAGTTTGAAAAAAGTTGAACATGAAAGTCCGCAAACATTGTAAATTAAAAATTGATTTGCGTTTAAATATGAAATTGTAAGATGCATTGAAGGGAAAAACATTGTAGGACAGAACGGTATTATTACTAAAAGTTGATTTCGGTAATCGCTTCACTCCAAAGCGTTTTCCCACGTTCGTTCCCTAACATTATTAATCTTGAAATACAATACTGCTTCATTGGTCGTGTTGATTGCAAGTGCGACTGCCGTTTGGGAGGTCCCGGGTTCGATTCCCGGGTCAAACGCTACAAAATTTTCTAATTAGAAAATC
>DWEI01003330.1:0-12963 GCA_018245875.1 Mysoria ambigua | reverse complement strand
ACTCGTAAATGTCGTTTATACGCTTGAATATTTAAATCTATTTTCCATTATTTTGGGTTAGGTTTTAGAAATAAGTAAAAAAACGTAACTTCACGCCTGTAATCCCCGAAGAGGTAGGCAGAGGAATGCAGAACACTCCCACTTTACGTCCACTATGTAATAGGTGGTGAGCCTATTGCCATGCGTCGGGCATATATCCAGGTAATTGTACTCATGGTGGAGTATTCAAAGGCAGGCACGGCGTCATGTGGGAGCGCTCTTTAAACTGTCACCGCGCACCACTCGCAGCTGCTCTTGACGACGGCGAGTGGAAATAAAGCTATAAATATATGTAGAATAGTGATTTGGTTCGATAAATTTAATGAAATATTACGGGTTCCATGCACTACTTATTTATAGATTTTATTTATACATTTATAGATTTTATTATTTTCAAAGTCAATATATAACATAACATCACGACTGTTTTTCTAAGGGATTGACAGGAGTTGTAATATTTCCACTTTTCAAAACGAATGTTACAAGATCTTTGGAATAGAGTGTGAGCTTAATAACACACCAGGCACAAATCCAGTCCTCGCGCTCTTACTGAGAATTTTAATTGGGAAAAACTAAATGTAAATAGTTACCTAGATTAAAGTATAGTCTTAGCGGCTCGAGTTTCGAATACCTCGTGATTAACAAGCGATTGTTTTTGTAAGAGGTTGAGAACTTCGTAAGCCCGAAGGAGCCTTAAGGATTCAAAGTTACTATAATCAACCCTGAATTCTGAAATGGCTGGAGGCCGAGTTCACGGAGTTTGTTAACAGTTTTGGTTCGTATTTTATTTACGGACGGTATCCAGTCTACAAGGGCACTGTGAATTTACACGTGACCTAAGAACGGTTTTGCGTTTTATATTTGAAGCGTTTTACACCTAAGAATTCTTTGATATTCTTGACTATATGCGGTTATAATTCATCCACTCACAAGTTTATTAAAACTAAAAATGTCACATTCTGTTTTTCTATGACACATTAAACGATAAAAATGTCTTGTTCTTGTACAATACAATTTGTTGTTACTTAAGAATAATACGTTTAAAAAAGCCGCGATAAGATGATTCAAAAGATATATAATGTAAAATATTAATATTTTGTTTTATGTAATATATACAAATAACTCGTACATTCCAAAGAACAAAGCATGAATCAAACCGGACTCGACACAGAGCAGACAACGGCGTCACAAAGAGTGTTTATTTTGGAAACGGCTGCGAGTGCTCAGGGCCGTACCTACATGTTGGTGTATACAGCACGGGCTTGACGGATAATAGAGCCGCCGACAATGACCCAGTGACACGCGGTGACAGCGCAGCGACCGCCGGCGCCGCTGCACAAACGGAAATGCCTTTATATTGCACTAACAGCCTGTTAGTATTTTAGTTTCGTGCGTCATTGTACTCGAGAACTTTGTCTGTGGTAGTTTTCTGAAATTTCAAAAACTTCTTTTGCTTTAAAATATATCTTTCGATTCATTATAGGATTTCAAATGACTCAAACTTTGTTCAAAACTCAAACTTCGGATTCACTTTTTTATTAATCTGCAATATACACATAAAATTACACGAAAATTGAAAGATTTAAAAATCGACCTTAGAACACTGAAAATGCGAAATTGACAGAACAATCTCGAAAGCCTGTAAGTGGAGAAAAAAAACAATAAAAAGCAATATGGTCTAAAAGTTTTAATAGAACCGACTAATTGGAAAGCAATTGATCTTACGACTCTTATTGCCATGTGTGATATACAATCACCATGCATTTTAAATCTTACATTCGTATCTCAGTCACACTATAGTTAATAGCTACTGCCGATGACGCCTCTCATACTTCGTCATAAGGTGTTGAGTAAAAAAAAACATTTTTTTAAGAAGTTGCATTGCAATGTAATGGTGTGTGTTATATTTCCTGCTCTACATTCATAATTGCTTTTTACGATTGGTTGCACAACAATGAAATAAATAAACAATTTTTATACTTCAATTATAATTTTTGTCGATTCATATCCTGTAACACTAACATTGACGTATTTCACGCTCAGTATAAACGGTCCACGACAAAGACATGAAATGGATTGTTAGTCAGTGTTTAAGTTCTCATATTGCAGATAACATCTGCAATATGAGGATATTAAGTGCTCATATCGCAGATAATATCTGCTTTTACTTATCTCTACATACGCGTAATATATCAAAGGCAGAGTTGTTTGAAAAGCGTAAAGTTCCGCTGTTTACGAGGTGACGAGATCAGTTAATCCCGTCCAGCATCGGATATGGCCATTTAATTATATCTTAACCAAACACTCGTACGGGCGCACGTGGTCCGATGCCGGGGGTCGGTTTTTGGGTGCGAGGTCAAAGACCCGTCACGTGTCAATTTGCTTTATCCGAACATGCGACATATAAAAGGGCTCATGTCAAACAGACAGCGTACAGAAGAGTATAAGTACGAGAGTGAGAATTATTATATGAAGGATAATATTTTCTTACCTTCTTTCTTACCTGCTTCTTTCGATTTGAAAAAAGCATATTCGTAATTTTATCCACAGATTTCAAAATCAAAAACGTGGGAAGCTATTGGCGGCGACATTATGCACTGCGAGTCCTCGTTCGCGCTGGTCGCCGCGATGGTACTCAATGCGACGCGACATTATTTATTTATATATTTATTCTTTATTGATCACCATTAATGGCAATACAAAGGGCGGACTTAATGCTTAGTGGCATTCTCTACCGGTCAACCCGTCAGTTATCGCCGCCGCCTCGTTCCGCAACCCGCTCGCGGTCTGCCCGCTGTCTGTTGGGCGCGACCTTAGATTTAGGCCAACACATTTGCTAATTTCGTGTGCGTTTCGGCTGAGCTGTTGTTATATTGTTGGTGTTTTAATAAATTTTTAAACACGTCGACATAAAATGTTACATTTTAAATTTGTACATGTTTAATTAGTGGCGTCCGCTAATAGGCGTGTCGAGAGATAAGATTTTTTGGTATTTTTATCACATTTGGGTATGAATCCAGCGTGTAATAGATAGCTTGAAGATTTACATCATGTTACGTCTAAGTATTTTAAATGCGTTAAACCTATTTCGTACGTAGATAACGTTAACTGTGCGGTGATTAACTAGTCGTTTGAATTCCACCGGAAATATGAGGTTCGAATCCTTGGCACGCACTTTCACTAACCGTTTTATGTGCATTTAAATATTACACGTCATCCGTTATATGGGTAGTGGAAAACATCGCGACGAAACCTGGAAGCCTTATTAATCACCTACATACATTCTAGGACGTGTGAAGTTTAACAATTCGCACTTGGTTACGACGTAAAACTAATTAACTTTCCTCATTTTAAGCGGATATCAATGCACAATAGTGGAAGGATAAAGAGATATCGAAGAAACGATTTTACAGAGTTACCAAACTTCCTGAAAAACTTCAGTAATTATGCAAAGGCAAACTGTTGAAAATAGTTGAGCGTTCTTGATCCCTCAGTATAGATAAATAAATATCAAGATCGATTAACACGGTCCGGTCAATAAAGTATTCTAAAATAAACCAGCCAACGGAGGTACGCGTGCTTTAATCTTAACTAGGTTCATCTATTGAACGCATGCAATGTGTTACCCCGGAACTTGACTAATTTATTTGGCTACGCTGTAAAACGTGGTAAAGCCATGTAAGTCTTAATCGCTTCGAAAGACCGTAAAGTTTAACAACGGGCTTGCAATTAGAGTGACTACGAATTTTCTCGGCGTAAAATTGTCCTTTAATATTCGGAACGTTTTCACTTTAGAGGTAGTAATGGGTGAACAAAAGTTAAATGGATAGAGTTATTAGTAGTCTTTGACTTTAAAGAAAATTTTATAGTGAGTCTTGAGTCTATCGTAGTCGAGTAATGGGAATAGGTAAATAAAAACATTATATCAAATCTATTATCCCTGAAGAGATAGGCAGAGCAGTGTAGTATACTCCCACGTTTCACTAGCTCCGTTTATGTCCTACTATGAACACATACCCAGACTCCGAGCCACAACTAGATAATTTAAATTATAAAAATCCTGCCGAACCAGAGCCGAGATTTGAACCCAGGAGCTCCAGATCGGCGGTCGCGCAACCAACACAACTTACGAAGCATTCGAATAGCTCAATAAACAGAAAAGTAAATATTGTTACAGACATACTCGGGTGAGTTCACATAGCAAATGGTAAGAGTGTGCGGCACTAGTAATAACAAAAAAAAACTGTTATCAACCAAAACGGAATCGGGACGGTATTTAAGTTTCCAACAATATCCCTTGTCACCCTACACCCACACAGATGTCCATTGTAAACATGCACGAGCGGGCGCGCGCGGCGCGCCGCAGCGTTAGGTGTTACGGTGATCGCGGAACACACGCGCCGGCGGCGGGACATCGCGCTACAGTTGCATCGTGAAACGTTTCCTAACATACTTATGTATGTATATATATGTATGTAGCTACAAACGTTTAAGTACATTTGTATCTGTTTTGTAAACAAACCGTGCGTTACGATCTCTCTTTAATGTGTCCGCGGTATTTCGCAGAAATAATAGCAAGGCCATCGATCCGAACCTCGTGTAAGTAAACTATACATAGATTCATATGCGAAAATAATAAATTCGTAAGTTGTGATTCAAATAAATAGTTTCATATGTATACACATGGACGTAACCTAACTTGTAAGTCTATCGGCTGATGTGAACTATTGAGAATCGTATAAAACGGGGGTAAGACAAAAAAATTAATTTACAATGTTCGAAGAGTAACAAACCATTGAAAGTTCCTTATATCTACGTCTTCGGGGACTAGACGCATGATATTCTCTCGTTCGTAATGGCAGACAAACATATATTACAATATGTCCACACATCATGGCGCCTCGTGAGTAAAACGCATCACGAATGCGGCTCAAGTATCTACCTCGTTTTTCCGATGCGCGACGGTTATAAAGCGTTCTCTTTTCAAAACCATTAACGTCGGAGTCGCGTAATAGAAGAAACTCACTGCTTTGTATCGGGGAGCCGATTCGGCTAGCTTCGTCGGACGATAAACTATTCCGCGTCCACGATCAATTAGGCTTCGTCCGAGCTCGAGAATACCACCCTCATTGAGCCGCCGAGCGGACTAGTGATGTTGGGGGTAAATATCATTATTTTTTTTATTTTATTCTCATATTATAATATGATAGACAAATAGACAGTGCACAGGGCCTGCCAAATACCCTTATGCTCATAGATCGGACGTGTTTCTTTGGTTTCCTACTTTAAGCCAGATTCTGATATATTTCAATAACATGGTTGTAACGAAGTTACGTTTGGTTGTAATGACTGGAAACCTAGTTATTAAATAACAACATAATTATTAAGTAATTTGAAGCGTATAAAGTTATTTAACATGTTGAGAGATTTTACGTACCATGAATATTTCAAAGTGCCAATGTGTGAAGAGAGATCTTAACGTAATCAATTACAAGACCAGGCCAGTTGAACAAAAATAATATAACTTCTCTATCGCTGTGGGCACATTATGCTGGACTGTGTAAATACAATTATCTGGTGAAAACGTATTGAAGTCTATTAATATGTATTAATTATTAATTAATATAATGAGGATAATGTTCCAGCCGCACGCACAGTACCGGCGGCCTCGTTCGCGTCTCTGATAACGGGAGATACCCAGTGTCGTCCGTCCTGTTCGGAGCCGGCTGGCCCCAGTTGGAAGCGTACGAAACTAAACACAGCTGCTGTTTTTGAAATTGATATTTAACATAATGGCTGTGATCGCCGAAGAGATAGACAGACGAATGAATTACACTATGTTTCACAAGTTAATTTTATGGTCGACTATGGATTGTGTGGTGACCCTATTGCCATACATCGGGTACGTTTACAGAATCCGAGCCACAAATTAAAAAATCTAAGTTAGAAAAATCCAATAATGTCCGACCCGCGAATTGAACCCTGGACCTCTCGGTCGACAGTCGCGTTCGCAACCGACACGACTAATAAGGCTGTCAAATTCATAGGTACTTAATAATGTAGCGAAGGAATGTCGGACGTATTTTTATTACAATTGCTATATTGCCTTGGACTTCTGGTTTGTGGGAGTTATTTGAAGGTCCCATTTCTTGATTTTAAGAAAATTTACAATTAATCTAGTCCTATCACGTGTGACATTGATAATAACAATAAGATTTAAATTGCCATTACTATATTATTATTACTTTAATTGCCATTACTATATATTGTCACGCGAAGTCTCTCATAAAGAAGACAGGCAGCACCAAGTATCCAAACATCACAAATCCCACAGAGCTTCTTTACTTTCTTATACTCGTGCGCTAATTCAACCTTCTATATTCACAATAATAATGCGCAAGTATATCGAATTAGTCCCTTAAGATTACAAAAGGTAACCGGTTATTTTACACTCATTATCAATACACGCTGGAAACAACTCGCCAGCCGCGCGCAGTCCCATTACCGAGCGAGCAGGCTCATCCCGCGCAAACAGCCACCCTCGCCGACAATGACGCTCCTCGGGGGCTAAGCGAAACTACTCACTGCGAGCCCTTTGTTGCGGGCCCTTTCTTGGAGCCGTGCCGCTATGACAACTAGAATCTTTGGCGAACTGTCTTACAGTGGTTTTGGTATGCTCTTTTCAAAGTGTTCCTGTAATTCCACATCAACGAATGACTAGTGAGTCTTTATTGGTAGAACTTTTAATTTAAAAAAAAATCCAGCGCTTTTTTAATAACATAACAACAACTCTTTTTCCTTAATTAATAAGATTTAAAGAAAAACGGCTAGTCATTAAATGTAATTTCATAATCATTATCCTTTTTAACATTAATTAATTAATTAATTCTAATGAACACTCATTGTAGAAACACGCTTCCTTAATCATTAAACGATCTTAAATCCGATGTCCAACATAAAATAAATCAACAAACGAGACGTTTGGAGACGCGATGTTCTGTTATGATAAGCATCGCTGACGGTTGCCTGTCATTGGGAAGTAGAAACATCGCTGACGTTATATCGTGAAGCTCATAGGGCTGTGGAATTTGACGATGTTATCGTGCAGCGGACAAATTTTTGTTAAACATCATTAAACTGTAAGTCTAGCAATTTACGGCATGTACTTTGTGATGCGGCCACAAAGCTATTAGAGACAGCGTAGTGTTTACGTAAGTAACAATCGCTGGAAGTTTCCAAGGTTAATGCGATAGCTCCAAGTGCGGATAAATGACCGCCATTACCAGCGACCCGATGTATGATTGATGTTCCACTTCCGGCGAGGGCGCTATCGACGCTCGCGGGGAAGTTTGATGCCAGAGATATTTGACCCTGACTGGAACACATTCTTACTTATACTTCTCTATTATAGATGTTCGTAGCGATGAATTCCAAAAACGCGAAACACTTGTGAATTTAAAAAAAAAAATTGTTCTTGAAAATTGCTGTCTATAATATCTCATAACTCTTACCCATTTAATACCTCATATCATATATCACTTTAAACATCTCAAGTATTATGGATATCTTATAAAGTTAACCATTCATCTTGTTCAAGATCATCGGAAATGTTTGTTTCGTACGATTCCTCACAGCCATTCATAATCATTTAGACCATTATCCGCTGTGTTCCAACCGATAGATATTAGAACTGTAACTAATGTCATTGAACAAATGATGACAATACAATCCTGCATGATTAATCCGACCTACGACAACGCAAATTGCGCACGATGGTACGCCATTGGCAACGGATTGTCATCGTCGATTGATGGCCAATATCCGGCATTATCTCTATTGAGCACCGCGAATTGATCAATCCAAGGCACCTTTGACCTTGACTGCTTAAGGTCTATTACGTTCCTTGTCATTTATCGTCGTACTTTTCAGACAGGAACAACCCATTATCTGCGAGTGCTTGAAGCTATTCAAGTCCTTCGCGGCATTGTCTGTCTGGAGGAAAGTATTAAGGAAGACGTAAGAAGGCTATGCGATCTGAACAATAACTGAGAATGCTTTTCATACATTTCCAACTTTTGCAAATGTGTGCGGCTAGTAAATTATTAGGCGCATATTTTTTTATAGTAACAGTGCGTTTTTAACCATCAAATAACAAGTCAACCGCTCACTAATCATGTTTTTATTTGAATATTTAGAAATTAATTTTAAGAAGTTAAAACTTCAGTATTTTGGACGTTAGGAATACCAATGGAATTCCGATTTGGGCTTGTAAACGGAAATTTGTTTTAGATCAGGTTGACAGTCTTGTTAGCGAGAACATTTTTTGACGGGCGTTTGTCTTTTGTTCTAACGCATCTTCATTTGTGGCATTCGTAACGCCGACAAAAGCGATCATTTGCATAATTGAATATCTAATGATTGTTCATACATATGCAAGCATGCACCTTGATGAAATAAACCTGAAGTTTCGAATCATTCAAGAATATTTTAAAAAAGCTACACCAAATCAGATTCAGATTTTGTACAGTATATATCATTTAAGAGTCAAATAGTGGAACGTTGAAAAGCGGCAATAATGATTATTTCAAATCAATAAAAATCGAATACAAAAACAAATCAAAGGTAATCATTAAACGGAATATAATATCCATTACTGTTGATTTAATTGTCCTTGATGAATGTCGTCGGGTCCAAGGACTTACGAAATCCTATTAAGCTTAACGGATAACAGATGTTGAATTTTGGGTTCGTATTAATTTGTGTTAAAGCACTGATGACAAACTTGTGCTACCCTTGTTTGTAATTAACCTCGTAACGAGTAAAGTTAATTAACCCAGTTCGAATGTGAACATAACGCTTCAGCATCTACGGCAAATTGCGTTTCATTGAAACATGTTGATGATCATAAATAAACCTACGATAGGTCTGACTATTGGACTTTGGAAGTTTTGGCACATCGCAATATAATTACATATATTCACACGGAGCGTACTGAATTAATAATTAAAAATGTTTAAGGCGAAGTGCCTCGATTTGTATTTGTGTAGTATTTTTTTCAACACAAGCAAGTATATAATGCATCTCAAGTCTCGCCGAAGAATGCACCTGCCAAATGCGAAATTATGCTTAATATGAGGAGGCTCGTCCTTCGCGAAACGTGCTACAGTCGAACCACATAGCAGGTAGCAACATTAAGGTCGGGCCACTCGGTTGCAAATTGCAAATCGATGTCTGCAGTGGTCGTGCAAAAAATACGAATCTGTCGCAGCTGCCGACTGCTTGTGTGTGTTAGTATCCATACACGAAGTACCGAGCTTGTGTGCGGCGTTTATTTGTTCGATATCGACAAATGTTGCCGTGGGGTAGATTTTATCAACGCGCTCCACATGTTCTGCCCTGTGTTTGTATCTCGCGATACGGTTCTACACTGGCATTGAATGTATCGATAAAGTTCTACACGTCTTGAAAACATAGCGTAAAACGAATCACGCGTCGAATTAATAAGTGTTAAGTTTTAAAATAAATTTAAATATTTAAAACGTAATATGAAAAAATCGTATAAAATCTGTGAAAACGTTATGCTGATAACAGACTTGACTTTACAAATGGTTGACACTAGTTGTATTAATGCATATTTTAAAAGAGAGGCATTTTTAATGGAATTTGATTCTTTTTTTTTGATATCACGAATGATTTTGGCACAAAATTTTTGCGGTTTTAATATCATGAATGATTTTGACACAAAAATTTACTTCATTAATGAAATATCGCTAATGGATGTTGCGTTAACGACATTAGCTGATATTAAATTCTTCACAGTTTCAGACAGATTAGTGGTCGATAAGATTCCTGTCGACATCGACTAGTCTGACAAAGTGTGAGATGAACAGAGAACGAGAGACAGAAAACGGCAATACCTAAAAAAACAACTAACCGCGTGCGTTATTAAGGTCAGTATTTTACCTCATAAATTTCATGGCGCGTTCAGGTTTCAACCCTTATAAAAACACTAATCATAAAGTTTCGTTCGTAAGCCAATATTATTAAAAGCTTTACTGCGTCCCGTTAACACTTCCCGGACCCTCGTAATAAAGAAATATTGTATTGGAACGAAAAAAAATCCGTTCAGCTATTGTGCCTACGGGAACGCTCCCTTCGTCTCGAGTAAGTTGCCACCTTGAAAATTATTAAGTAATTTCTTTATCTTTTCTAAAGACATTATTTGCTAAAAGTTGGACAGGAGACGCATTAATAAAGTATTGAACGCCTTAGTTTGTCTTGTGTCTATTATGGCTATTATAGTATCAAATTCATATAATGTACTATGTACATGCCTATTGGAATTATGGGCAAAAATGGTAAATCTATGTCCAGCAGTGGACTACAGTCAGACTGATGATTACGATGATGTTATTAACACATGTACATTGTACATATTTTGCCCCGGACCAGGGCACCACTGCATCTTTTTGTACCGTGACACGATCGATACTACATCAAATTATTTCAACTGGAAAGCTGTGGTTCTCAGTCTACGCGTATCCTAAAGGCGGCCAACTTATTCGTTTAAAGCACCAATGCGTCTTTAGCCAATTTCGAACCGGATAGATACTAAGTAGTGGTAACTACATTCTGAGTACTAATGCGTACTTACGGTGCTCAACTAACTCAAGACTAACACTAATTAATATTATTATTAACACTAATAAGATTAACACTAAATAAATTGACGCATAAAACTTACATGTTTACAAAGGAGCACTTAGGCGATTTAGTGTTTAAGTCTGTCTTCGAAATATCTTAAACGCTTACAACAAAAAAACTTAAATTAAAGTGAGATTGAATTGATAAATGGATTGATCGAATGTAGACGTTTCAACTTTGTATTCATATATTTCGTGTTCCATGTATACGATTTTTTTATGGTCAAAAAATGTTCAACAAATCACCAAACGTTTTTCACTTCAATATCACCTGCGGCGGAGACGTAGCGTCGCTTGCGACAAATTAAAATATCCTAAGCCGAGCAGCATGAGCGACTCGTAACATGATTACAGCACGTGCGTTAGACGGAGACAGGTAGAACAATAAAAATAAACGAGTGAGATGGAAGATCGATAAGTTCCGGGCGCGTGCACACCTGTCCTGTTACGTAACGAAGAACAGCTGTCCTTATGGAGATCCGATATGAGTGAACTGTGCTGTACGCCAATCGGGTTTTAGTATTTAACACCAATAAAACATTAGTGACTTGACTGCTTCCATGGTCGTGTTGGTTGTCGGCCCGATTGTCGATCTAGAGGTCCTCGACTCAAGCCCGGGTCGGGCACTATTGGATTTTTAATGGCTGCTGACCATCTGGATTTATAGCCGGTGTAAGCAATGAGCTCACGCCCTATTTCCATAGTAGGAAGTTAACGTAACTGGTGAAATTTAGGAGTGTATGTACTAAACTCCTCTGCATGTCTTTTCGGGGATTAGAGATGTGATGTTATGTTTTTTAAAAATATAGCACGGTTATACTAATACTGTTTTGTCCTCTTTTCATATCAGCAAATCGTTTCTTAAAACACAACTACATATTTATGGTTCTCTAGAAGCCATTATCAGTCCACTACTGTCCTGGAGTTTCTGTACGCAAATGGAAGTGGCTTATGTCTGAAGACACAGTGATCAAACAGCATTGATCGGTAATATAGTTCTGTTTTAAAGAAATCTTTACGAAGACTTTAGCTATTCTTATATATCTTGAACAATATTCTGGAATTGTCATTAAACCATAGAGACAAGAGTGAAAATGCTAAAATAATTGTCGTCCTCTTTTTTCAAGATTTCGAAACTCCGCTAAATGCACCAAGCATTTAGCGGAGTTTCGAATTTACCGACAACTTGTCACCATATTTATTAACAATAATAGGGTATTTTTTGTCAGACCAAATTTTTTTATACCACAACCTCACGTGTGAGTATATATTCATGTGTCAGTTTTTGCTCAACGGAGCCGGTCGAGCGTGATATAATCCAATTTAATCAAGCAACATGCGTATTTACCCATTATTCGCTCCGCTGATTGACAGTTGGAAAATGATAGCCCTGATTCGGTGGCGCATAGCAAATGATACGTCGAGTTACGCGACGCCGTGTGTGGCTGTCTCTTGAGGAACGATTGAAAGGGGTGTGAAGATCTTGAAAAATTCTTTAGGACTGTTGAGCCCTTTGGGCTGTTAGGAAACCTTGGACAGATAATCCACCGCCGTACCCCAACTTCACTTTATCATTACCTGTAGCTTCTCTAATCTATTCCGCTAATGACTCAAAATATAAGAAAGTATACTAAGAAATGAACTCGCTTTTGGATCTATTTTTACTCATTTTAATAGAAATATAAATGGCTGCATTATAGAACTTCAGAAGGAGGTATTTGTTTAGTTTAATTAGAATTATATCTTTATACCGTAGAAAGGAAAAACTATGATGCAAACGAAGTGCCTGGTGAACTGGAAGACTTTATGCGGTGAGGGCAATGTAGGTCATAATTTTCCACGTCTCTAACATTACTGGAGTACAAGAGAACGGGCAGTTTGATGTGCTCTAGGGGAATAATATCGTAAATACATTTATTTTTTCAATTTTATTTATGGATAATTCAAATTTGCTCATATCGATTAATTAAAGCATACACTGGCGCTTTGAAAGGTTTTTTTTACAATATCAGGAAGTTAAACCTATCTACCTACCGATGACTGCAGATAGAAATAAATTATTTTATATTTTCACAAGCACGACCTGATACAATTATATCCAGAGTATAAACATATTACGAGTACTTTGGATCATATTGTGCGTGTAAAAAATTTAAAACGTTTCTTTTGTCATGCAAAATGTAACTGTTGCCTCACGCCGTGCTATATGAGAGAACGAACG